>JAECUM010007464.1:0-82327 GCA_016617855.1 Megalonaias nervosa | reverse complement strand
CACTTCCTCATTAGAGATGTGGTCTAAGTATGACCTGAGCAGGATCCTTCGATAAGTTCTCATCTCTTGGGCATGGATTCTTCTATCTAGTTTTCATAACAGGATCCATGTCTCACATGCATACAGGAATATGGACATGGCGAGGGAGCGCATAAGCTTGTTCTTGGATCCAAGTGTGATGTAGCTGTAATTCCAAATGGGCCCTTAACCTAGAAAGTACTATCTTGGATAGAACTTCAGTGTTTGAACCTTATCCAAGGCGATAGCACATAGGTACTTGAAGCTTATCACTGTGTTCAGCTTCTGTCCGTTCACTTTAATTTATTTTTGGATGACACGCGGGTGTTTGTCATTATCTCGGTATTTCAGCTTTGATCTCCATCCCATGCATTAATGATGCTTTGTTGAGACGGCTCATTAAGGTTTCTTGTTCTTGTTCATCTCCTGCTAAGCCATCGATGTCATCAGCGAAGTACAGGTTGGTGATTGTTCTGCCTCCAACACTGACATTGCCCTCATGGTCTTTCAAGGTATCGGACATGGTCCTTTCCAGGTAGATTTTGAAGAGTGTGGGTGAGAAGAGGAACCCTTGTCTGACCCCGACTGTGGTTATGAAATAATCTCCTGTAATGCCATAGACGAGAACTGAGCTAATAGCCTTATCATACAGGTTTTCTATGGTGCTGATTAGTTTTGCGTTTATGTTGGATATCCGCATGGTGGCCCACAAGACTGCATGAAATACTTGTCGAAAGCCTTCTTGAAGCCATCTTCGGGAACTTGGAAGTTTGTAAAAACTAATGCATGCGTGGCTGAGTGAGTTACCCCTTCTTTGTTTAATAAGTTTTAAGTGCAATGTTTCTGCTGTTCGTTAATTTATTAAGTTCTTATTTCATACATTCAGTTAGTCATCTCTAGTTGTTCATCTGCATGTTTCGAAGAATATTCTAAGAACTTTGCTTTTGTAAGCGAAATTAACCTTGCCTCTGCTTTTATTCCAGCTAAGAATAGAATCATTATTTTACTTATCGGTATTGTTTATGTTGCTGTGTCGTAAAACATGCCACTTTTTCAAAACATAAACATTCTTTGCTTGTATCGTTATCCTATATTTAAAATTAGTTGGGGGGTTGGGGGTTGGGGGAGGGAGGGGGCAATGTCTGTTTGCTAAGAAAAGACGAAGTTAAGACTTCCCACCTTGTTTGAGAAAATCTAATATGCTTTGGTTTTCTGTTGTTTTTTTTTCTTCAATATTACTCGAGTAGTAGAATAGAAACAGTGATCTGAAAGAATGTCTCGTTTTGATTTGCTGTTTGCAAAATATGTAAATCTGGATTCATTTACAAGTTCACTAAAAGCTTATATTACGTTGTACAATAAGACAACATACCGTCCAATTATGCAATTTTCTCAATTACTAACTTGATGATATCTGCAAAGATAAACTTTATACAATTCCCCATCACAATTCTGATGTTCAATTCTCATACCCTATCACCATCAGAACCATCCACTATGTTAACTTCCGGTAGGCCCATACTGTCATTCGTAATGTTTAATTTGCGATTGTCACAATATATGTAATGCTAAATTTCCAAAGCCTCCACAGGGCCATCCAAAGTGCTAAATTTCCTTAGATGGATATACATAGCCATTGTAAAATTCCCATTGTTACGAATGTATGGTCTTAAACTTTAGTAACAGACAAAAGCGAAAACCAGCAAGTTTTGGAAAATTCAACAAATAATTTATTTCCCTAGAATACAAAGTGAACATTTAAAAAGAACAGTATTGTGCAATAACACCCAAAAGTCCTAAAAGTTGTATCACAAGTCCAAATGTATAAAATTCCTGAGTTCCCGTGGGATTCCAAATAAGTTCCATATTGAATGTGTTGACGAACCTGCAGATTCGAACATGATAATGTGTCAATGGCCTGAATCGTGATGATGTGTTGACAGTCTTTGATGTAATATAATAATATAATCCAAAAATGTTCTTGTCTAAATTCACTATAATTCCAGTCTAAGAATATTAGAGATGAGCACCTTGTATTTCCAGTGAATAATAATTTGAATAAATAACTCCAACCAAATGAAGTACCGAACACAACAATAGGACTGATTCTGCCTCAGATGTTAAATGCAAGAATGAGCAATTTCTCAAGTAAACAATATAGCATAAAAACCTACGACACAAAAGCAGTACAAGGATGAGGGTCAAAAGTCAGTTCTTGAATAACTTAAGTCATCAACAAGACAAGGTATATTACTAACATTATAAAAAAGAACGTGAGAAACATCATGTAAAAAAAAATTCTTCATCGGGGAATTCCAATGTCCTAAATCCAGACCCAAATAAGCAAAGTTTCCCCATCGATAATGATCCTAATATTTAACCCACACCTAAAGAGAAATATTAATTATGTATCATTTGTTCACAAAATAAACGTTGATGGGCAGGTACACAATTAACTCGATTTTGGACAAGGTCAAGTCCAAAATACAATTATATATAACATATTATCATGGAGAAAAAACTAAGAAATACATTTTAACTATACTTAAACCCGCCACCCTCATAAAAAATAAAGATTTACACACTAAAGCTTTTTTACTACTATTAGTCAAATGTACATATAATTAAAAGTTAAATAAAATAAACGTTTATTTATAATGGCCTTCTAATAGCCCTCTGAAACAAACAGGAGATTTCAGGATCATGATGATGTTCACAATGAGTGGTTGTCGTTTTTCACCCTGATTAGAATAAAGAGAATGATAAGTGAAAAGAAGATCACGATGATCAATACCTTTTGGCTGATCCATACCAGCACCAAGAGTGACATCATTTAAAACCTGACCAACACATGTGTCTGCTAAAGGAATACTTACCTGATCAACATCATTTTGAAGAGCTTTCTTGGCCATAGCTCTAGTAACTGCACATGTAGGGCATAAATCATGGAGTTCTTTTCCAACAGAATCGACTTACTGATCCAATCAAGGCTTGTCAGTTACAAGTGGATTACCCACAACCTTATCTCCAGCTAGGACATTGGCTAGTAAATAATGAATATCCCAGATGGGTAAAGACGTTACTGTTCCGATTGTCACTGCCCGGAAACAAAGTCGGATGACGAATCTACACAATGGAGATGAACATTATAAAGGCGCACCTCACACGCTGAACAAGAACACTTTCATTAGAAGAAGACTTCTCAGAAAAAGGCAAAGTACCTGATAATAAAAGTTTCTGAGACGCTTCAGTGTCCCTTAAACTTTTAATTGTAATATGATTAGCAGAATTACTAATATGTGATATAAAACTTTTCGACATAAATGGTTCGTAATTCTACATAATAAAATCAGACTGGGGTTTGTTTGACCCAACAAATGTATTGCTTTCAATACACAACCGTAACCTTGACCTTGACTTCTTAGAAATAATAGCAGTTGGAATAGCTCTGTCTTGATTATGTTTCTCATATTTGTAGCAATCAGAAACAACGTTCCCATTGTTCCTGCAATAGGTGTAGGTAGGAAGAGAAAAAGATTTCTGATCAGTCTTATGAGAAATGTGATTCCTAAAAGTTGCGCCAGATTGAGATTTAGAAGTGCTCATATGAAACTTAAATGGCTGTTTACCAATAAACTGCTGAAGGGAAGACTTAATGACAAAAGAAACTTTGTGAGTCAAGGAACAATCGTCAGCTGTACAAGCAGTATTGTCTAAGGTTTCGACCTTTGGTCATCAAGATAGGTCTTAAAGTCAATACAGACGGCTCTTGAACTCTGCAATTAATATGAGTTGTATGAGGTTATTGTAGTCTTTATCAAGCTTTTTAGAAGAGTACCATCTATCAAATTGTTGTGTTATTTCCCATGAAAATTCAACATAGGTTTGTTCAGCTATTTTTCTATAATTCCATAACCCTTGTCGATATACCTCATGTATCAACTCATAACCCTTCAAAATATATTCCTTACCCACATCATTAACAGCATTTTGTTGTACTGACAATGAATTGTAAATATTACGAGCTCCGTTAATATGTACAAAATGTTATTAAAATGTAATAATAGAATTCAATGCTCTTTTGGCCATTTCAAATTTTCAGCACCTTTTTTAAAAATTAAGAAAATATTGATTTAATTCTTTATTATGTAAAATGGGTACCAAATTGTTATTTCTGATATCATCAAAACTTGAATCTGAGTGTAAATGAGGGGTTGCTTTCTACTTACCAGTTCAAATTCTTTTCATCCAAACTGAAATTCCCTTTCTTCATTTTTCTTTCTCTCTGCATCTATATTGCCTCTCTTCTTTTTCTCTTTCTCACTGCATTTGTATTCGCTTATCTTCTCTTTCTCCCTGTTTCCTCTTTCTGCAGTGTCTCTCTTTCCTCTTTCTGTAAGTGCAATCTCTTTCTTCTTTCTGTCGCTGCATTGGTCTCTCTTTCCTCTTCTGAAATTGTAATTCTCTTTCTTCCTTTTGTAGATGCATTTGTCTCTCTTTCCTCTTTCCCCAATTGCATTTTGTCTCTCATCTTTCTCTTTCCGAAGCTGGGGCTTTCTTAACTATATTTCCATCTTGTATTTTAATTTCAATTCTGTTACTTTCGTGTCAGAGTCAGGTAGATACTTACTAATCAAATCCAGAGCTCGTTAATCCCAAAAATTCTTTTCCACCAAATATTGAACCAAAATATTTTTTATTTCTTGCTTCGTTCAAGAAGCCTTCGTCTCATAACGATCATATTATCTAGCAAGCTGGGTAATTCATCCTTTCTTAAGAGCTATCACCATTCCTGGGTAGGATTTAAAATAAAGTGCTCCACTTCAGATGACATGGTGAAAGCTTGTTGGTTTCATTACAGATCTCACAAATATATGAAACAATAACTGGGACTTAGAAAATTCCGAACCAAGGTGAATTTAAAGTTTTGTGAAATATTTTGAGACATTCGTATCCTAAGGTGGAGCTCCTAATTTTCTGCTACGACTCAATTGTCTAAACTAAGAAACAGAAAAAAGCGAAAACCAAGACTTTTTGTAAAATTCAACACATAATTTATTTCTCAAGAATAAAAAGCGAAAATTAAAAAATAAGTTACAGTTATGTGAATTAAATCCCAAATAGTCCTAAAAGTTGTATCACAAGTTCAAATGTACAAAGTTCTCACTGAATTCCAATAGTATTCCAAATAAGTTCCAGTACTGAATGTGTTGGCCTGCCTGTGCCAGGTTAACGATGCAAAATTGAAGCGTTGTATGTTCGAGAAACTGATTTTGTACTTTCCAAAAGATTTAAAAATTCACAAAAAGTCAAACAAAGAAGTATTGAAAGAATATGTCCAAATGAAGCATGTAAGTATATCAAGTGTGTTTTCGTGCTGGAAAGTACATTCTGTTATTGTTGAATCGATGTGTGTATGTGTGTGTGTGTGTGTTTGAGAGAGAGAGAGAGAGAGAGAGAGAGAGAGAGAGAGAGAGAGAGAGAGAGTACCATCAATCCTTTCCTCGGTGTATTTCGGTATAATAATATGACCTTTTCTTTATCATCGCAGTAGTTCTTGTTTCCTCCCGGCTTGCCGTACAAATCGTCTCTAATGTTCTGATCCAGATCCTGACTCAAACGAGTTAGAAGTTCATTGCAGAAGGCTTTGGATGCTGTTACGTTCTCTGTCCATATGTTTTGATATTCTTCTAGAAGGAGTCTCTTAAAAAGGTAAAATGCGAAAAAGAGGATAAATCTAAAATGGGATATTATCAACATGTCATTCTTTAAAATGCACTTTTCAGATCCACACTATGATTGTAACATGTATGTATCAAAGATATGCCGTTGAGTCTGACAGACTAACACACAAACCTAGATTAGAAACACGATTGTACTAAAGCAATAGAACTCGTTTTGCTTTCAAGAAACTAATTTGACAACATGAGATTCAGCAAATTATCCCCCACAAATTAGATCTTAGTACAAGAGTATCACGTTTTAACATGCGGTCTAAGTTGCTTATCATTTTAGCTCCGAATTGTCTAATTCTTACCCATTGTACCCAAATAGTCAGTAATTGACATCGCAGAACAAATTACATATTGAAAGCAAATAATTCTTCTTATGAGTCAGTTGTCATAAACTGAGGATGGCTACTGGATGTGCTTCTTTAAAATATGGCAGATTTTACATGGTTGATAGCCGTGGTAATTAAATTATGCCCAATATTTTTAAAGTTCTGAAAAATGATATGGTTACGATTCCTTTACACTGAGCTCGGCTTTAAACAAATCAACCCTGTTTTAAAGTGTCTCTCGTCATAACTGAAAAATTACATTTTTGTATTTTGGCATAGGATGTCAAAGTGCTAAGTTATATTTGCATAGTAGGTGTTTTGTCTTTATTTGATTGCCAACTCACAGTTAATACATTTGTGTTCTGCACATTATGTAATTTAATTATGTGTCCTTGAATGGTTTTTAACCTTTACTATCAAAGAAATATTTTTGTCTAAAATATCTGCAGCAAAATGATTGTATTAATATTGTAGCCAGTGTTTGAGACACAAGAATTAGAATATGTGATGCAATACAGGAACTGTAGGAGTTTTAGAAAAAAAAAAAAAAAAAAACGGCAAGGAGAAGAAAACATATTTAAATACATAGAGTTTACCTTCAGTAAGTTTTCTATAAAAAACAGTAACAGTACCATTTTTAAAAAGACCATTTATAATATTAAGAAGGGTACTGAATTTAGATGTTTTAACATAAGTTTCAATTTACAAATTGTGGTGATTTTACAGATCATATACCCATTTAAGTTGAAAAATTCTAAAACTAATTATAATTTGAACCAATCATAAAGAACGGAACGGGAAAGATAAAGTATAATTAATATTACTCTTATAAATCAAATATTGATGACATAAACATTATAATCCTCTTCATATACAACGTGAAGATATGTATTTAATTTGAGTCATGTATTTTTATAATTGAATTATAAAAATTAGAAAATAACTATTTAATAATCATAGATTTAATATATTATCTCACAAAAAGCCACAAGAGGAACTGCAGAGATTATTACGTGCTTGCCACAAACGATCCAAGAAGTCAAAGAAGACGTTGGTGACATTAGAGAAGCCTTTATTGTGCTCGCCAAAGGTTCCCGTGTACTTGACGAAAACGTAAGAAAGGCAATTGCCAGGATACAAGACGGGCCACCCGGGGAAAAAATCGCAGTTGCCAACAAAGACACGATCTTTTTTAATGAATCAGCTTTAGAGGTGATTTTTAAAAGTCCTGTATATGTTGATCTTAGCAGACCTTCCCACTGGAAAGAGTACACGATAAACATGCCATCAAAGACACTTGATAAATACATTGGTAAGGAATGGCCTAAAATAGTATTCAGGGATTTTACTGGAAAGAAAGAAGCTACCAGTGATTGGTGGAATCATTTTGTACCAACGCTTAATGCATTTACAGACGGAAGGACTGAAGAAGGTGAAATATTATGGAAAGACTATATGTCATTGTACACACCGCAACCAGTGATGGAATTACAAAAGCAACAACTTACTAGAGACCACAAGCCTGAATATATAACAGAGGAAGATCTGCAACGTATGCAAAAGGAACAGCACATACGTGCTGTACTTGTACCCTAAAGACCTGCTGCACCCATACTGCCGCAGCAACCTAAACAACCTAAACGTGGACGTATAACACCACGTCTCGAAGAGTTAGCGGCAAAAGTTGCAGAGAAAGCACAACCAAACCAAAAAAACCTGTTGCATCCCCATCCGAAGCATTTACCGAGGCTTTTGAAAAACAAACCAAAAAAGGAAAAGGCCTTGGTGGACTATGTGACCCTAACGACCTTTGCTTGATACACTGGAAACGCTCATGGGACCAGTTCGTGCGGGCAATAACTCACTAGAAGTCATTAATGAAACAGCATCAAATTGTCAGCAATTGTTCATTAACGACGCATGGACAGAAACGCATATCGCACGTTGATGCATGTAGTTGAAGATACCTATGATGTATATTATGATACTGATGACGAGTTCTGAGGAGGTTTGCGCGAAATCTACGCTGCGGTGCAACAGGTTGTAAATGCAACCCAAAGCGTTACCTCGTTGATCACAATCTCATCAACGAAACCCGAATTCAGTGCAACTTTTTCTGCACCTGTTACTGCTGGTGATTCACGCACACTTGAGATCGCACTTGTGTTGATAAAAGTTTATTACAGTTGGCCTAATATCAAAACACAACCGTTTTGTGGTCTTTACGCGAACAACACATTTATATTTTCAGCTGACACAAATACCACTTGGAATACTATTGAACTTCCCTCTGGCGCATACGACACAGAATCGATCAATGAAGAAATTCATAACCACCAAAGACTCTAAAATGGGATATCATATTGCGCCTGACATTGGGAGAATTATGTCAACAACCCGGGTCAATTTAACTTGTGACGATCTCACTGGTAGTTACGAATGCAGGTCTAAAACGACAGGCGTAGCATTTCATTGTTACATACTGTTTGGATTTTCACCAACCGTGGAACCATGTGATTTGATATAAATTACGCCCGCAACACCTGTGTATCTTCCATGTCATAATAATCGGTTGGCACATATTCATTTATTCTGTGTGGATCATGACGGGCACGCTATGGTTCTTCGCAGTGAAACATACAACTGTACGTTACAAATCTATCTGATATTTAAATATATCAATGACGGTCGTACATGGACATGTAAGATCCATACGCGTCGTTAACGCGGTTAAACCCGTTTACGCGACATATTACGGCTCGGTGATGTTGCTCGTGGATTGTTCACAGGTGCAACAAAGGTAATCGGGGCTCTGACCTCATGCGCTACATCAATAGCCAAACAAGTTGCAATGCGAGTTGTTGATAGTATCAAAAGCGCTGCTGTGGATCGTTTAAAGACTCTGGAATTACAAGCGGCTCAATAGCTTCGAGATCGACTACGGGGATTACTGACTCCAGCACCATAAAAGGTTCCAATTACGCTACCATCAATAGAAACTATACCGCAAGCAGTTGGTAAAATCATTAAAGAAGCCGCTCAACAACGATTATCAGATTCAATGATTGCAAACCTGGCAATGGGGAGTGGATTATGGTTGAGGACGTGAGTGGTATTAAACAAAATCAATAATGTATAGTTTGATCATGGCTCAGTTCAAGAATATATCTGATCCAGCATTTGAAGTGGGCACGTCTGTATTAGTGGTTCAAAGTAAAAGAGATTTTCAGTATTACTCATACCACGCTAGATACCACAATCAAGTAAAAATAGAATTACAAGTGCAGGATACGTCTCGGTTTTTTTCTTCCATGTGAGCCATTTTTGGAAGTTGGGGAAAACTTGTACGCGAGAACACTGGCAGTTACGATGCCAATGTCCAAGTGGGATTTGTCAACAACGGTATTATGGCATTGTTTAACAGTACACGTTATTCCATCGATGGAAAGGAAATCGAATCAATTCTTGAAAACGTAGACGTGGCCACGACGATTCTGGGACTCGCCAGATACGGCGATGATTACACGAGAACAATTGGCCCAACAATGACGTTTGTCAAGGATGCAACTAACCACGCAGATCTTAGACCATGCACTATTGGCAACATCCGAAAGGCTGCAGGAAATGGACAGACGTCTGTTGTAACTAACGCCAACCCGGATTTCATTTTTCGATTTGCACGGTGTCGATCACAACTCATTGGAGTTTCATTGAGGTTTGTGTGCGTAAATTCGCTCAGTCACATATTTGGGTTTTGTAGAGATGTTCGCAATGTTATTTTTGGAACTAAACACGCGGTCACCCTATTTCGTAAGAACAACACTAAAGATGCAATTTGGTGTGATGCTGGTGCTGCTGCTGGTAAACTTGTGTTAGATACACTGACTTTGTGGATGCCTGTGCTAACCCCGTCACTGACTATACAATCACGTTTGTTATCGTTTATGCAATCTGGAATCTCTTTAACGCTGTCTTTTCTCGCATAGCCCACGGATGCGCACCCACCAAATGGTATTGTGGGACAGTTTACACTGTTATGCATATTTAATTTGTATTGTTAGTTATTTTTCTCCATGATTTCATGTTATGTATAACTGTGTTTTGGACTTGACGGTGTCAAAAATCAAGTTCATGTTGTACCTCACCAGTAACTTTGATTTTCGTAAACAAATAATACATATTTAATATTTCCATGTGAGTGTGGGTTAAGTATAAGGATCACTATCAATAGAGGTAAACATATTTATTTGGGTCTGGATCCAGGACATTAGTATTTCCCATGGAATAACCTGATGTACCCGATTTTTTTTTTAAAATCACATTCTTTATTATAATTTTAGTTAGAATTTCTATAAATGAACTTTGGACCTACATCCTGGTTCTTTTATGTCTCAATTATATATATATATATATATATATATATATATATATATATATATATATATATATATATATATATATATATATATATATATATATATATAATCTTGTTTACTTGAGAAACTACTCATTCTTGCTTTAATATCGTAAGGCAGAACGAATCTTATTGGTGTGTTCAGATTTTCATATGGGAGGAATTATTTATTCAAATTATTATTCACTGGAAATACAACGTGCTCTTAAATAATATTCTTCGACAAAAACAATCATTTGCAATTATAGTTAATACAGACAAGAACATCTTGGATTATAATATTGTGATTAATTGGAAGACTGTCAGTACATCATCAAATTTCAGGCTACTGGTACATTAGTATGTTCAAGACTACAGGCACATCAACGCCTCAACGATGGATCTAATTTCGAACACCACTGAAATTTTATTAGAACATTATTCATTAGGACTGGTGATTAAACGCTCTGGACTATTTTGGAATTTAATTCGAATTACTGCCAGTTCTTTTTAAATTTTAACACTGTATTTTAGGGAAATAAATTATATGTTTTATTTTACAAAACTTATTGGTTTTCGTTCTTTTCTATTACTTAGTTTAAGACCATAGAGTCGTAATAACATGGCAAATAAGTACCCAACATGGAATTACGGCACCATAACGTGTTCAAACATGATCATGAGCATAGCAAAATGTTATTTGACAACTTAGAAGTCACTAAAGTTTCTTTGCGGTTAAACGGTCATCAGGAACCTTCTGAAGAAATTAAGCTAAACTATAGAGCAATCAAACATATTGCACGTGCATATCACAATCTATAGTAGTACATGGACCGGCATCAAAATATTGACAATGGTTTGCAGGTTTCCCAACAAAACGTACGTACATTATACCCGATTTGTAATTTTCCGTTTCTTACCTGGAGTTATTCAGGCAGTCCGTTATTCACATGTATTTTTATGCACGTGTGAGTGCACTTCCCGCTGGTGGTGGTACTTAATTATATTATGCTGTAATACTTTCTGTTGTTGGAGGGTGCTGGTGGCCGAATGAGGGTAATCGATGCACCTTTGGAAGATTCATAATTAAACCTGTTACGAATTTAAACAATAATGTCCTATCACGAAGTGAAGGTCGGCCTGAGTGAGAATCAGCTGGAAAAAGTGCAATAAAAACAATTATGGGGTCCCACTAAAAGTTTCTCTGGCAAAATTAAAACTCCTGACCAGCAATGAAGAGGAAACAACTGATGGTAGTAATATATCAAATGGTCGAATTATTTTTGATAATGTAAATGGTTTTGATAAATCTAAATCTAAAATCTTAACAGCGCGCGAGACTGGACCGCACTTATTTTATTTATTGGAGCTAGCTATTATAACGTATGGAGTCAAATAACTACAATTGTAAATAAACAGACTGGTCCACGTAACGAATCCAACACCGATCTTGTAAAATCTTTCATATATACGACTGCAATATCGTTGATAGCTAACGATGAAATTCAGTTTACACAATCGTCTTTGTGTTTAAGATTAGACTGTATCATTGTATATACGTCATTGAATCGGACCGCGGTGATCAGGTTGCAGAACTTACCGATGACAATAAGGTGTAAGCAGACCAATTAGCAGCGGATGCTAAAATTGATGCTGATTGTGTTCCAC
The DNA here is from genome assembly GCA_016617855.1 of Megalonaias nervosa. NCBI lineage: Eukaryota > Metazoa > Mollusca > Bivalvia > Unionida > Unionidae > Megalonaias > Megalonaias nervosa. Next base: position 70,187 of record JAECUM010007464.1, on the reverse strand, counting down.
TTGTCGATGAAAATATGCGTCAGAACGATGTTAGTAGACCGTCGTATACTATGAAATATAATCTTCTTAAGCACCAAATAGAAATTGATAGTTGGAAGCACTCTGATGCACATATGCCAACTTGAGGTCAGCTGGGTGTTATAGCATTAGCACGTGAAAACGTTCATGCAGACTGCAGCACCAGGTGCAAAAACACTCCGGGATTGTTTCTACAATGGCGAACTGGTATTCGTCGCTGTGTCCACCCCTATTACACTCACCAACATTGACTCAATTGAGAAAAGAAAGATCTCGACTGTTATTCAACAAGGACGCACTTGTTCCAGTAACAATTATTGGGAAAAGACGATCGTTAGATGCAAAAGGTTCAGGCGCAATCAGTATGTTTTAAAATGAAAAGGGCGCTAGACCACCAGAACGCACAGATTTAAGTATTTCCGTGACAGACGTTTTCTCTGATTGTATGACAAATATACCAGTAAAAAAGGGTTACTAGCTCGAAGTGCGTGTGCGTATTGCTCCTGGACGTGACAAGTCCGGACAAGGTCTGCCTGTCTTACAATTGTACTATGCAATTTTATTATTAATAGAAGAAATATAATGGACCCTCAGTCCTACCGACGTGAACAAATAATCGAAGCGGAACAACTGCTGCGAGAAAAACTGCGTTGATCGAGAAATACAAACGCACATATTTGGTCGTAGATGTTATTAATGGTCTTGCTGCGGCTACAACTGTTGGTCTTGGTGTCACTGAAGTTGCAACCACAACAACCATCGTTTTTGCACCAATCCGAAGTATTGTTGGGGTTATGTCAATAGTAAGCGGTGTCTCTGGCGGTGCTAACAAATTAATTTTCAGCGGCACAAAGCGGTCTCAGCAAGATTAGCAACTGTATTCTGTGGCTATCGAGACTATGCTGGCGGAAATGGAAAATCACCGACAACACAAACCAGAAATAAGGATCCATGCGGATATACAAACAATAAAAGTCGAGTAAAACAATCTTCACGTTGGAGGATTTATTAGAAGATACATTGGAAGTAGCAATGATGTTTGTTTACCTCCAATGACGTCAGTGTAAGTGGCTACGCACTTTTGACCCGGTATTATATGTACATCTCACTGAATGTCAACCATTTTTTCCTCCTCTTGGGTCCTAAAGAACAGTTTGGAGTGGATTTCATAGCACCTACTCCCAGGGGAGAAGACTGAGTGGCTAACTTTGTATATGCCTTTAAATCAGTCGTACATTCTTGGTTGAGTTTTTACATTGAGCTGGAGGGGTTGGGTTTACAAACTGTATAAATACTGTTATACCTGGATGGAAACATTTGGCGAGAGGATGAATATTAATGAGTACTACACCCTCATCACGAACGTAGATCACAAAAACTTTTATTTCACGCTTCACTGAAGCAGCAGAGAGGGTGAACAGACCACTTTGCCTGAGACCTTATTTTACAAAAATAAAGGTTCCTGCGAAGGCTAAAAAAAAGGTCAATGACGCTAAACCAAAGCCTCTAACCGAGATTATTTCCATACGGTTGAGAACGGATAATAAATCGTTTGGGTTAGCTCAGTTTTGTTATCAATCGCTGACGTATTTTTTTCAAATTTTTATGCGATTTCATTTACGCGTTGGTCACTCACTATTGGTCATTCACCCTCCCTGCTGCTATGAATTAACCAAAGATTTTATCCAGACCTATACGGTACCTTGATCTTGGATCATGTAGATTTATTGTTATAAATCCGAATGGAACAGCTTGTGCTTTTGAAAAGAAGTTTTTAAATTTAATCATGTCCATATCTCCTGAACACCAGGTATAATAAATATTTTGTAAGGTATAACTATCTACGCCATTAAACACAACCAAAATATTACAGTTATCTCTGATCACTTTTGGAACTTGTGTATATCGCTGAGTAACATAAATCACGTCAGTATTTTTATGTCTACCTCGAGAAAATATCCGAGCTGGATTTGATTGTTTATCTAACATAATATCGTCATATACTACGAGGTTATTAATAAATCCATCTAGGTCATCTACAGATGGGGCTTCATCAATATCGGTAATAAAGTCAACAACATCATTACCGTCTTCATTCAGCAATTTTGCATTTTCATTAAAATCTTTAAGTACTTCGTAACACCGTTGATCATCTACAGATGGCGCTACCAAATATAATTTATCCCACTTCAGCCATCTCATTATTAGATTAAGTAATAATTGTGTTTTGCCTGATCCAGATGGGCCTATTATAATCATTCTGATAGAATTTGGTAGTGCTGGATGGTGCCTTACTGGTTCTTGTTTTCATGTCGCTGAGAAGTCAATTATATCCATATAATAAATAATATGAATTTATATTGTGTTCGATGCAGAGCACCCACGTCCACCACTGAATTAACAACAATAACAACAAAAAATAAAAGACGTGCAATTACAGGCAAGTGTGTGAAATGTTGTACAAAAAAATACAAATTTATTTCATCAAAGACAGGTGGGGATATTGCTGCTTCGTTAGGAAAATTACCAGGATTACCATGGGCTAAATACCCCGGTGAGAAACATCTTCCTGGATATAATTATTGTGGTCCTGGAACTCGACTTGATATCCGACTTGAGGATCAAGATCAACCAAGACCCGGAGAGTATCCAGTAAATAAAATTGATCAAGCATGTCATGTTCATGATGTTGCTTATAAAAGTAAAGATTTGCAGCAGCGGCATCTCGCAGATGTGAAATTGATTCATGCGCTAAATGCTATACCTAATAAATCTCTCAGAGAAAAACTCGCTAGTTTTCTAGTAAAATCTGCTATGAAAAGTAAAATAATGCTCGGGGCTGGTAATTAATTATATAACTATTATAATGGAATCCATTTATTATTCCCCGAGAGGATATTGGAGAGGTAAAGCAGCAATCAGTAAACTTGCTGAAGCAGCAAAAGTTTCACGTAATGTTGCTGCATCATGGTTAGCACGACAGGCAATATGGCAAATCTATCTACCACCACCTAAAAAAATTCATTACGCACATTTTGATGTCAGCGTCCCTAATGAAGTTCATCAAGCAGATATTTTGTTTTTACCACACGATACTGTTAAAACACGTGGACGAAAATCACGCACGTACAAATACGCATTGACTGTTGTTGACGTTGCAAGTAGATATAAAGAAGCGGAACCATTATCAACAAAGACAGCATCTGAAGTTGCATCTGCGTTTGAACGAATTTATCAACGTGGTGGTCTACGATGGCCACAGCTATTACAGGTTGATCCTGGCAAAGAATTTCTTGGTGCGGTATTATCGTTGATGAAAAAACATAATGTTAAAATCAGACGAGGACATACTGAAATTCAGCGTGATCAAGCAATTGTTGAACGATTTAATCGAACACTTGCTGAGCGGTTATTTGGATATCAATACGCAAAGGAAATATCCACTGACTTTAAGTCGGGTGAGCGATCTCGTGAATGGGTTGCAAGGTTACCAAGTGTGATATCTGCGCTAAATAATGAAATTACTCGTGCAATTTCCATGAAACCTTCTAATGCAATAACAAAAAAATATATACCCCGTAGCGATAACGTACAACGCCGTGAACAACCAGTATTAGGTAATGTAACTGTGAGATATTTATACGAACCAGGGGAGCTTGAGGGTGGGAAAAAAAGAGCTACTGACCCTATCTGGAGCGTGACTACACATACAATTTCTAGCGTGGTTAGATCCACTGGAAGACCTGCCATATACAGACTAGATTCTACTGCCCCTCAGCGTGGATTTGTACGTGAACAATTACAAGTAATTCCTGCAGATACACAATTACCACCACGTTCACTTATGTAAATTAGAGCCCCGGCGTCGATTACATTCAAGACAGGTCAGCATCACATTTTCACGTGTATGACCAAGATCACTATTAATTCTGTCTACGGTAAATTGTCTTGGATTATTATTCGAATATTGCCATAACATTATTGTGTTACAGCTTGCACAATGATTATTCTGTAGTTGCTTTAGTGTTATAATAAATTCAGTATCAATATCAAAGTCACGCTTATTTTTTTTGTCACATTGTTTATAACCCGCTAATTTTTTCTTTATTACAGCATCGTCATTAGTAATTTCCTCAGTTATCACGTAATCTATAATAACCCTATGTAGCTGAGTTATTCTTCTAACACGAGATACTGCAAGATAGACTAAGTTTGACCATTCGATACGATCATCTACAATCCAGATATTTGTATCAGAGATAGTTAATCCCTGTGACGAATGAATCGTTATAGCGTATCCTAACATCCACGGTGATTTTTCCATGTTTAATGCGCTCTCAACAACATCAATGGCAACCAAAACAATGTCATTCAGTACAAGATTTTGTACTCGGACATTTTCAGCGTCTCCACCTGGTATTTCAACTTCAATATTCTGTCGTCGAGTATCTGCTGGGCGATAACACAAAGGTACAGGTAACGTTGGAAACTTTTCTTTATGTAACGTAAATAATTTCTTTTGCAGTTCATCACGAACTATCTTTCTACTTGCGACTATCAAATCAGCAGGTCTCCATGAATTCAAAAAATCATTCATAGTTGTCTCTGGAATTACTTTACGCATTATCTCACATTGTATTTTATCTAGTTGTAGTCTGATTAATCTTTTAAGTTCTTTCAGCGGCTCATCAGTAGCTCTATGGTCATCATGTATTTCTTCATAATAATCTACATTATTCTTTAGCCATTCATGTGGAGACTGTCCAACAAAGGGTGGTGGTTGACCATGATCGCCACACATAATCACAGCAGTATTCTTTGTCAATAACCATTCAAGAAATGTTTTTAGTGTTTCTAACGACACCGTGCATATCTCGTCCCATATAATATACTTAGGTATATATTTTTCACCCATTCGCTCAGGAGTCCACGTGTCTCCGCACCATCTAAAGAAACTATGATATGTACATGATTTTACTCCTCGTTCTTTTATTTCTCTAGCAAGTTTATGTGTAGGTGTCAAAACAATTATATCTGAACTATTATTCATAAATAAATTAATCGCACGAGTTGTTTTACCTGAATCACCGCATCCGTTAAGATAAACAGTCTTATGTCTAGCTACAGGATCGTATACAGATGGTGCAGATGATTTTGATGCTTGATTATTATTTCTGTAATATATTTCCTTAATTTCAACATCGGCAGATTCAGAATAACTAAGTATATTTTCTTGTTTTATCCTCCACGTCCCCCATTCACCATTACCGAGTAGCGGTTTTAATAAATCCTTATATTTTTTATGTATATAAAATGAATCCGTAGCGACTCTGACAGCGTGACGAGGAAATCTATTTATCATCGATAGTAGGTTTATCGAAACATAAGCTAACATCGAAGATCTTAAATGAGTAAATTGTGGTGAGTCGCCATCAAGGTAGCTCACAATGGTACCTAGTTTTGTTCTATCTGATAAATAAGCATTACATCGACTTATAAATGTGTTTTTCTCCGTTGTATCAGCGATTATAAAATCTAGTTCAGCGTCGTCCATAATCAATCTTGTACACACTCGTTTATAATCGTATGAACCGCCTTGAGTAAACTTACCGATTATCTTTCTACCAAGATCTTTTGCAAGTTTTTCATCGTGTTCATTCCTGCATTTACTTATTTTAATGACATGATCTTCATCAATATCAGGGAATTCTTTCCTGGCATCATCGACACTAAATCTATCCGGTTCTGGTAACCAAACTTGCTTCTGTGAACTATACGATATAATTGCTTCAGTTACCCTCAACGATATTAAAAATCCAGCATCAAGCATATACCGCAATAGTACTATCGGAACCCAACATTTTTCTGAAAAATGTCTTCCAAACCAAACATAAGAAATCGCATGGAGACCCTCTCTAAACTCGAATGATTCTACATAAGCAAATCCTGTTAGGTCAAAATCAGGTCCTTGGGGAAGGGGTCCGTTTATTGCAACCCTGGTCATCTCATGTGTAGGATGTCCGAGTTTCTTAAAGTATTTAGAACATTCTCCATATCCAAGAAAACTCCCAGGATAACATGCAGCCATATCAACTGAGATAACATCACTATAATCGTATTTGGTATTCCATAATCCACCGTGTCCATATTCTATGCAACTTTTTTTGATATCTTCAAGGAATTCTGATCGTGTCGTTTTCCATGAATTTTCTCCTGAGCGAAATGGGCAGCAACCGATGGTACGGTAAACAGTTATTCAGTAATTGTCCAACTATGACATTATCAGAAGTATATTTCAATGCAAGATGTTCCATTTCTTCATGAAGAGATTCTGTACGATAAATATCACCGTTAGGCCGTACAAATTGATCGTAATCGTGCTCTGAACTTTGAATAACCAAACAGACACAGGGTCACTTTTACTAATATTTCTGATAAAATCAAATATATCACCATCATAAAATTTAACCGCTCTATCTCGTGGAAATATAGTTACTGCCATAGTCCATGCATGCGCGTTATGATCAATTATTGTTATTGGAGCCCCTCTTGATTCATATTTCGATTTATATAAAATCTCTCCGGTTAGCGTTTTTACTGCTATTGGGAATTTTAATTTCTTTTCTAGCTCAGCGACATCTTTGATAGACGCTCCGGTATCTTTAACCGCCTCAGCCCATGTGTTTATTTGTTTACGTCTTAAATCTGTTAAGCCATTACCACGTATCGCATTTGTAAAATGTTCTGTAACTCGTTCAGCTACACAGTTTATTCTTGATATTTTCATCGGCTTGAGATCCGCAACATTAGGTTTATCATTTAGCGAATATATTGCGTAGACAACCGCAGTCACAGGATAATCTTGTACATAGTAAGGCTTATCAATACCAGCAAGTATTCCAGGTTTGGATCTGTTATTTAAGAGAACAATATTGCTTCCCGACTGCACACGGATTGGATCACGCTTATCACGAATAATCCAGATATCGTCATCTGTCTCTACAATAAACTTTATTAAAATGAAATATTTTTGATTATCAAGGTGATTAATAATTACTTTTCCTCGTTTGTCGTTCATCACATTAACGATATGTCCTATCCTGAAAGTTGACCATACATGAGCAGCACCATCGTCACGAAATTCCTTTTTGGCTTCACGGATACGTTTAGCTATATCCACATTTGTTAAAGCTAGATCTTGCATCGAAACACTAAATTTATATTCTGATAGTCTGTCAAGATCAAATCTGGCAGGGGAAGGTTCAATAACGGATAATTCCTCCATATAATTAAAACAAATATTTAAATTAAAATTCTAGTATATATATATATAATGATTGAAACAAAGAATTACTGCCACTGGCTTAAAATCGGACATACTTCTCCTTGTAACAGAGCATGCGTGAATGAATTCTGTAGCTACCATATGCAAAGTATCAAAAATGGAAGTACAGGACCAATACCATGTGTGCAATGCGGTGTTGGAGTCAGAAGAAAAACACAGTTATGTCTAAAATGTGGCGGAAAAAATACAGGGAATTAAAACGATATTATGACAAAAAAAATACCTTGTCAGGTAAATCTCCTATAAAAACCGTAGAGGATTATCTGACCAGATTTCAGAATAATGATTTAGACAAATAATATTATTATATAAATGGAGCAAAAAGAATTTGTAGCGCATCCGATCATCAAAAACTACGAAGCGTCTCGTGATGGCACTATCAGGAACTGCAGATTGAAAAAACCAGTCGGTAATGTTGGTAAACTTGGTTATTTTAGATTTAATACTAATGGAAATAAAAATTATTTATCACATAAATTCATATTCGAATGTTTTCGTGGAGTAGTTGAAAATGGACTTGTAGTTGATCATATTGATGGAGATCCCCAGAATAATCGGTTATCTAATCTGCAAGTTATAACACAGAGTGAGAATTCTAGACGTGGAAATACTGGAAGGTGTAAAGTATTCGTAAAGAGAGCTATTCAATCCATAAATACAGAAACAGACCAAAAATTGACCTTCCCATCAATAAACGCAGCTGCCAGATATTTTCATATACATCCACAATCGGTACAATTTGTCGCAAATAAAACATGCAAATCTGCATTTTCAATAAAATATAATCAGCGGATAATATTTGAATATGTCATATAACTATTTCTTAACAAAAACAGATAGTTCGACTGTCAGTTTTGCCAGGGTTTTTGTTTAGCCATAATTACAGTCAAGGGTCCACCTTCACCGTCGCTGTTCTCAGTGTCACTTTTGACAGAATCAGATAGCATAATCTTTCTTAATTGCATTACACGATTGTCCACGATCTTTTTTCTTTCGTATTCACGAGACAGTTCGGATTTAACCTTTTCGATTGACTGTGCAAGAGGTGCAAATAGCTTTACCTGATTGTCGTTTACCATAGCTAGTGATTCAAGCATAGATTGATAAATTAATTTTATAAATCTGTAGTTTGAAGGTAGTGTATATTTATTTTCAAATTTTCTCTGTTGCAGTGATTCAAAATCGCACATAATTTTCTGAGGGTCGAGATTATCAGATATTTTATTCCGTTATGTTTTAGTTTTTTAATAGCACAGATAATATCATTGATGTTTTCATGGTTCATTATATATATATTTATATATTTAAAATAAAAAAATATTAGCCCCATGACTTTTTTTTGTCAGGGAGCTGTTTTTGTGTGATATATGGTTATGAAATATATACAGATGGTTTATGATTTTGATTTCAGCACAACATATATTATATGGTTCAGATGGTTTATGATTTTGATTTCAGCACAACATATATTATATGGTTCAGATGGTTTATGATTTTGGACGGCACAAACATATAGATGATTCTATGAACATGAAATATATACAAATGGTGATGACGGGGGAATCTTGTCTACGTTCAACAGATTTTGTACACTCTCCCCCCATACAAAACCCCGGGGAGTGTAAAAGGTACACCCACCACAAGGGTGTATGGTAGGAGAGTATATTTTGTCTGTTGTGGATTTCGAGGAAATGCTCCGGGTTCCCCCACTTAAATAGCATCAGTCGCCAAATGCAAGATAATATATCTTTAGCATTTTTGGAGACTCGAACACGCGAGAGTCTGTAGAACTTCAATCTACGTCCAACCGTCTTACCACTTCGGCCATCGCTCTCTTATCAATAATACAGTTAAATTTAAGTATATAAAATATTTGCGCTGTCTCACAGGACTTGTATTACTAATGTAGCGTGAATTTACTTTAATTTTTCAAAATTAATAAAATAATCGCACGTATGAGTTATCATTCGTTAAGGTCAAAATACATGTGTTAGAGCTAAAAATAACTCTACGTACTTGGTATATAAAACTGACGTGAGTTTAAGGTTATTAGAGTCAAATTATCCCTCTCTGTTACAAATTGCTGCTTCACTAACAGCGATGCTTACAGAGAGCAGATAGATCACTAAATAATTAACGAAAAACGATATATATCGTGCCCGTACGGGGACTGAAATACCTCTATAGATAACATGTATTACAAGGGAGATAATCGTTTAATTTGCTCTACAGAGACAGAGCAGAGTTATCGCGCGTTATTATATATAATCAATTACAGTGAAAAAAAAATTTTTATCCGTGTTTTTGAGAGAAAATCTCGTTTTTTGCATGAAAAGTACCTGAAAATCAACAAAAATTTACTAGATTTTTAGAAACCGTACGGGTCAAACCCCCAGGGTTTCTCTAAATGATTTTCGTGTTTTTTGACATTTTTACGAAAAAATAACATATTTCGAGCAAAAAACAACAAATAATCATCAAAAAACGAGTAAAAAAATGATGAAATTATACATGTTTGAGAAGAAAATGCTGAAAAACACGAAAATCATTTAGAGAAACCCTGGGGGTTTGACCCGTACGAAATTAGAAATTTGACTAAAAAACAAGCAAAAAACGAACAAAAATGACTAAAAAACAAGCAAAAATAACATAAAACAAGCAAAAATAACATAAAACAAGTAAATTTTCTCAGATCTATAATATTTTCTGAATAATGCGCCGATTGCAAAAGAATTTATTCGCTAAACGAACAATGTTTGGTGCGCTATCACATGTACTGTATAAGTATGACAACTCTACAAATTATACAAATTAATATATAACGTCTCTCCTCTTAGGTCCACAATATTGCCATCTTGATTTGTGAGTTTGAAATTCATTCTTGTCAATAATGGATTATGTACACGCAAGTAGACCTGATTTATTGGCTCAGACACAATGAGCCATCCTGGTGGCGCTTGAATACTGGATGAATATAATATATATCTTTGCTGGGCCTGGTTAGATTTTGAAAGATCTACGTGGTAACTACTATCAATTATATCGCATACTAGATTCAGTGCGATTGTCGATGTGATGTTAACAATATTAGGCGAGATATGACGTCCTGCGCCATGTAAATCGTTATTATACTTAAGTATGGTCGGTGGTGGGGCTAATTTTCTCCACGCTGCATATATTTTAGGGAAATATTCATCAATGACATCGTTGAGTGTTTTCTTCATTTCAGCGTTATTTAAATATGGTATTATAAATGTTTGTAAATCTTCTTCTGTTATTTTGTAATGATCAAGGAATAATTGCATAAATTCTGGATTTGTGTAACCTCTACTAAAATCAGTCGCAACGTTTATAATACTTCGATTGGCGATGTATAAATCAAATAGGATCCTATTTAAATGTTTTATTGACACGATTATCTGATTTTTTTACATCATCGTTATAATGTTGAGATAATGAAATAAATAAATTTCTTAAATCATTAAGTGTTTTATCGTATTCGGGTTTAAGACGATTTAAAAATCTTTTAAAAAATATTTCATCAACAATATCTCGATCCCGCGCCCCTGGCGTCCTGATAACCGTAAATGCTGATCTATTTATCTTAGGGGTCCTTCGACCGTCGAAATCAGTAAAGTAATATCTATCGTCGCTTGGATCAAATTCAAATGTTATATAAGACCATGGATTTTTTTTTCTCGATATTCTGGATCTTTAATGAATTTTTTTTTCCGTTGTGAGAAATTCATTTTTAGTTGGTTCTGAAATTCCATTATAAACAGGGGGAACTTCAGGCCATCCTAATACTGATCTAATCGAACTTTGATAAATATCTACAGAGTAATCAGGGGAATTTATTTCAATCACCGCCGATAATGTTGGTTCGTATACACCAAATGTTATTTTTGATTCTTTTCCTGTAATAGATTTAATTCTGCGCTGGAATTCTTCATTAATCTGTTCTATCTGATAACTACCAGTTGGAATACTAACTACTTGCCAATCGGGAGTTCCATCAGGTTTATTCTTATTTGCGAATACTAATGAATTATTTGGTTGTAACCCCCCAAATGGTTTTGATCTAATATTAGGCCAGCTATAATAAACTCGAAGCTGCGCTAACGCTATTTCTTTTGCAGGAATTGCGATTGGAAAGTTAACGCTAAACTCAGGATTGGTCGAACTTAATGAAATCATTGTAGTTTTTGACGGAGTCGTATTAGTGACGATCTGTTGAAGTAACTCTCCTGACGTTGTCAAGGACTCAGACATTATTATTATTGTTATTATTTAATTCTCCATTTTGGCTATCGTCAGTAGCGATTATGAATGCTTCATCGTAGGTTTTCATTATTGTTGCAAATTCCTCGTCGGATATTTTACCATCACTAAGATAAAATGAAACACACGAAGCTAGTTTAGAATAGGCTGCTGTTGCTGTGTGTAATTTTATTATATACTCACGTAATTTATCATTTGTGCACGTAGATATCTTTTTAGCAATAATACTGAGAATACCTGCGCATGTTGTTGAAGTTGAAACAATAATCGTTACAATTGCTGGAGCTGTCCTTGTTATCGTTGATAATAAGAACCCGGATCCAGCAACAATAGCAGAAACTGAGTAAACGATTATATCAATGACAACCATATGTCTGCGATATTTTTTTACTTCTACTGTATAATTGTCAATGATATTTTTTAGTTTGGTCAGACATTCACATATTTGATTATATCTGTGACGTTGAACGTCGATTGAAGTTTCATTCATTATACTATGACGTTAAGTAATTAATTGGTGAGTTTGGTTACAAATTCCAGACACCACCAGTAACTAGCAGCAGCTGTATGTTTATCAGATAATTCCAACGTAAATATTTCCTCAGAATCTTTATCCAATATTACAGATTCAGTCCTAGACGAATTACCAGTTGATGGAGATGTAGTAAATATTCTAAAATCTACACTGCTAAGTACGGACAACCTATACACACCAGCAATTTCCGCAGTGTATTTGATGGTTTTATTTTGTGGTGTCCACGTGGCTGATCCTGATGCTACTGTGTACACGATATTGACGATCTGATTGTGAGGAATTTTAATCAGATTAGTTTTTTGAACAATATCGTTGAGTTTTGTGTTAACGTCGGCTAGTTTTATGTCAACGATTGGTGGATCACCAAAAAAATCATGTACAGATTTGTTTATGTTTCTACGAAAATTTAAAAACGTTTGTATATGTCTAGTAAGAGTACCATTGAGTGCGGCCATTTCGTCATTGATTGTTTTTAGCGAAGTTGTCGTAGGAATGTTGCTAAACGTCTACGTATTTCTTCGCTGCAGCGTCAAAATCAGATTCTGGTGTTCTAAGATTATTAATACCATTATTATTCATGTTGAGAAATGCACGCATTATACCACCGTTGACTAACACGTACTTAGATTCTTGGTCGTCGACATATTTTTTTGTTGCTGCATCTGTATCTACGGTTGGATTTCCAAGGTATGTAATTTTATTTCCTGACATAATAATGCTACCAGTAAATACATCGCCAGTTTTCTTGATATAATCGTTAACTGACTTACCCGAATCTTGTATTTTACCTTGATCAGTGAAAGTAACGATATTATCAGCAACTGCGGTAGGAATTCGAATAAGTACATCTGGCAGTTGTATATTGCTTGTCTTTAATCGTCCTTGTTTATCCTGAAAAACAAAGACTTCATTTTGATCCACACTTGTAATATTTAATAAATCATCAATCTCATTTCTGAGTTGATCAAGAGTTGCATATTTAGATAAATCACCTTGCTGCTGAGTTTTACCACGAGCAGATCTTCCGTAAATATCTACCATTATATTTATCAATATCTGTTTAAATGTGACAATGTGGTATATTCACGCACGACTTTATGAGGTGGTTTTGTTGATTTTGATATAGCGTCAAGTACATTAAGTACTTCACGACCACATATTGGTGGATCAGTTAATGCTTGTGTTGGTAACGTTGAATACCAGATTGGAGCAGTATTATTGCTGACATAATGAAGAAATTCTTTTGGTGGCGCTAATCCATATGAATCAAAGTAAATAGTTCCACGTGGATCAATTGCATATCCAACCCAATGCGTGCCTGATCCAGAATTTTTATCGAGATTGATAATACCAGTTTCTAAATCGCTAGCGATTTTAGGTAGTTGATCGCGCATGAAAACACCTCTACAATTTTTTATTTTTAGTTTTTTAGCAGCATTGTGTAAATCAAAATTGGACATAGGCGATATCAGTAAACTGTCCCGGGAAGTCTTAGACCCTTTCCGTACCATGAATGTGGAGTCCCTGGCAATCTGAGACCTTTTCCCTTTTTTAAATTCCCTTTCCTGTTGCTTTCTTTAATGCCATTCCAGCAGCAGTTCCACCAGCACCTAATGCAGCTGCTTTTGCAACAGCTGGGGCTGCAGCTGCTATTAAAGCTGGTATAGCTGCGAGAAGTGGAAATATACCACCCGTCTTAGCGATGTATTTGATAGCACCTGCAGAAAGATTAAGTTTTATACCTTTATTTGATTTTTTGGCTTCATTGAAGTTTCTGAATTGACGCTCGGTCAACGATAATTTATTTGAACCGCTCATCTGTTCTCGCTTTAGCGATATTTTTATTCCACAGTTATTTTTTAATGCTGATTGTAGTCTTTTAATCTGACCAGGTGTCAGGGTAACACTCACATGATTGTATGACATTATAATTATTATCCTGATTTTAAATCAGGTGATCTAATTATGTGTTACATATTTTCTACTGGAGCATCAACGACTCTCATTCGTCCACCAACACCTTCAAGTAACATCGTCTTATCGCTGAGTATGACTGCGATTGCCTTAGCAATAAATCCAACATCTCTATTAACACGAGCTCGAAAATGTATATCAACTACTGATTGTCTGGTTAAATCTAAATGTTCAAGCGAAAAGTAATAAATCGGATATAAGGTTGTAAAATCTAACTGTGATATTTGTAAACCAGAATCGATATTCTGATCACGTCCCATAAATGTCATTAATCGATGATAAGCCCGTGCTACATGATTATTTTCAAAATTTAGCAATATTTCTTCAGAAGGTTCTTGATGTCCGTTTATCCTTAAAGAAACTTCAGAAACACTGAGTTTATCAAATATCATTATACTTTGTGTCTGATTATTTACTCGTGCAGTATTTTGAAGCGCAATAAATATGTGTCTTGGTGCAGAAACACCCTGCTGAGAAGCTATTTGCCATGTAAATAAACCATTAATATTACTCTGGATAGCATCTGTGGTCACTGTCAACCATGACAACGTTGATTTACCACCTTGACTCATAAAAGACAGCAACCGGTCTTCTTCAGATATTGAGGGAGTCATCACTGGCATCCACAATGAAAGTTTTGTTAGTATAACTTTGCCATGAAGTGCCGCAGTTGCAGCATCATTAACTCCTTCAACGTGCCATATTGCATCATTGTCAGTACCTTTTCTTACAAGTGCAACTGTGTGCTTAGCTCCAAAAATAACCTTTCTGACATTTCTGCAGAATCCAAAAATATGTGATAATGGAATTGCGCATGAAAACATTCTATCTTTCAACATTGCTTTACGTGATGCAAATCCTAAGTTGAAATTTGCGTTCATTGATATTACTGCGGGAGTTTCTGCAGCTCCTGCAGCGTTTCTTACATTACCTATATTCACATTTTTGTGATCTGGGTGATCAGAAGTGTCTTTGGTAAACATCATTGATGGACCAGCTGATCTTGAATAATCGTCGCTATATCTTGCAAGGCCAAGTATTGTCGTGGCAACATCAACATCCTTCTGAATAGATTCAATAATTTTTCCATCAATCATATACGTGGCATTGTCAAACAAAGCCATGATACCGTTGTTAACAAAACCAAAACCAACATCGTTATCGTATTCAGTATTATCTGCTTTATAAATTTTACCTTCAACTTCAATAAACGCCTCAGCGGGTAAGAAATACCTACTTGTATCTTGAACTTGAAGTTCGATTCTCCCACGCTGATCTGGAATTCGAGCGTCATAAGAATAATATTGATAATCACGCACAGACTCATCCTTGAGTACTGGTGCATCCATGTCGAACGCTGGATCAGATATACGTTTGAACATTTTTATTATATTTGCTATCGTCTAACACGAAGACCACTTCGAGAAGTGAGACCACTTCCTGCTATCAGACTAGCGGTTATATTTTTTTCTTTTTCTGATAATGGTACATCAGCCAACTCTGCTAGTTTTTTATTAGCAGCTTGATTTATTATTTTACTAATATTTGCAGGCATTACTTCAGTGCTAGGTAATTTTACAGGTTGAGGTCGGACCGCAGGTCTGCGTATTAATCGTGTTAGTCTATCTTTGATTGCTGAGAATGCTTTACCAGCAACATTGCCAACAGCACCAATACCTTTTCACGAACAACATCAATAGCTTTCATTGATAGTTGCTTTGCAATCGGTATTACTTTCGGGGCTATCCTTCTAAATAGACCCTGAACAACATCACCTAGTCCATCTCCGTAGATTGTTTTGTATACTGGTAATCGAGAATTTACCGCCCTGACCATGGTTGGTCCACGTTGATTACTATGTACGATCATTTTATTATAATAACTGTATTTAATTACATACTCAATCCAGTGACTTAGTCACTATAGTAGTCATCGGCGATTTCATTAATGAGGGATCGATATACATTAATATCCATAATTCCACCTGTAAATAATCGTTTACAAATATCAGCTGCTTCATTAATGATTTCTGGGGAATTATTACCAGCTCGTTTTCCTCCAATGAGGATTTCTAATCGATCAACATCAGCAAGGACGTTATTAGGACAGGTAATAAGACCACTTCCATGAGTAGTAAATCCACTTCCACTTATGTCGCCAGGATCGTCTTGAAATTCTTCCTCTTCCTCTTCACTTGGTTTCGGTGGTGTTGTTTTACTTGGTTTTGATGGTGTTTTTGGTTTCGGTGATGTTTTTGGTTTCGGTGATACTGGATAATCACTTCGTGATTGCTCAAATGGTTTTGATTTTTTTTCTGGTTGTTTTGGAGGTTTTTGTTTCTTTTGTTTTTACTTTGTTTTTTCTCCTCTTTTCTTGATTGAATTAAATCATTAATTCCCCTAATATATTCCTGATATAATGGATCATCCTCGCTAACTCGTTCAACATCCACACGTATGCGATATAATACTTTTCGCCATTGTTTACTGTTTTTAATATCTTTAGCGTGTTCAGGTTTCATTAATTTACCTCTTCGACTAAAACTATCCAAAGCAAACTCAATCAATTGTTGTATGGTTTTAATGTCGTTTTTAATTACTTTAATAGTATCTTCATTAAATTTATTTATCAGTTCAGCAGTACTTATTGCATGACTCTTTTGTTCGGGGGCTGGTGCTTCAGCACCTCCAGGCTGATCTTCATCCTCAGGTATTTCCGGGACTGGCATCGCAGCAGCTATTTCGGCTGGAAGTCCACGTAAAATTCTTTTTGTTTGTTTTGTTCTTTCTGCTATTTTTCCAGTTGCTTCAGCGGTTTTCTCTAACACAGGTAGAATGCCTTTAGTAGTCTCAGTGATAGGTTTAAATAATTGTTTTGTATCCTCTTCAAATTCCACCTGAGACTCTTGACGAGATTGTAACTGTTGTTTAACTAAATCACGGACGGGTAAATATTTTCTAATTGCCTCTAGTCGCTCTCGAGCTAATCTAGCTGAATGTGGTTCTCCAATACTCATTTATTAATAATATCTATACTGGCTGCTTAATTCATAGCAGCAGAGAGCGTGGACGACAACAATTGGGTGACCCGGCGAGTAAACGAGTCGCATAAAAATTTGAAAAAAAGAGTCAAAAATAATCTTGCCCAATTAGAGAATTTTTTGGTTTAAACGTTATTAACGGTATTTTTCAGCTTCGTAGGAACCCTTAGTTTTTATAAATAAGGTCTCTACAAAGTTGTAGGGTTCACCCTCTCTGCACACAAAAAATAAAAAAACCCGCTTTTAAAAAATGGTCCAAATTATTTGGTTGGTTAGAGGTTTCAATTTGACGTTATTGACCTTGTATCTCGGCTTTTTGAGATCCCCCCCCCCCATCAGGCAAATTTTTCCTATCTTCGTAGGAACATTTATTTTTATAAAATAAGGTCAGGAACAAAGTTGTAGGGTTCACCCTCTCTGCTGCTTAAGCCATACAGTATGGCCGCCTTTTGCGGTATGGTCGGTGAGCCTTGCAATCTGTCTGGACGACCGGTTCGCCGATCATAGCAAAAAAATTCCTGAAGTAGTTCTTTCGTACGGCTGAGCCTGTCATTCGGCAGTCGGAACGGTATACCAAAGATTATATGTTTTGCAGTCTGGCTGGCAACTCTGGCATGGTCAGTAACATGTAGGTCAAATTGCAAAATATTCACGTCTGACTTGTCAATATTTTCGTGCACGGATGTTGCAACAGATTGCAAGCCCTCGTGCCTTATCGAGATTAATATTTATTTGTGAGCCATCACTCCTTAATGGCGGGATCCTAGGCTTATCCCCAGTGGCTTTACAATATATAAAAGCCATCTCTACTCGTTAACATAGCGACAACAAAGTCTTTTGAGTCATACTGATCTTTTGCGATTCCAAGGCCTGATTGGAATTGTCGCGTTTCAAATTGGTTCACGGATACAGTCTGTTGTGGTGCTGTTTCTGCGTCTGCATGGGTGGTGGGGTGAGGAGCGTACATCGGAAACACCAATGAGACTACTCAGTAATTCTACTGATTTTACGGATGCAATTTGTTGTGCCGCTGTTCTGCGTCATCGTTCGTTTGGTAGAGAGCATTTTGACATCACCCATGTGAATAATCAACGATTATACCGCATTCACTGATACAGTATGTTTTGGTGCTATTACATCTGCATATGTGATAGAAAGGGTATTTCGACATCCCATGAGTCAAATTAGCGAGGCAGACATAAAGGTGTGGTTAAATGAGCTAGCTTTTGCGGCCCTTGCTTTTTCAAAACACTTGACCAAGTATTTTGTAACCAAGTGCTTACAAACAATTGTACATGTCGACATCTTTTGTTTCTCTCCTCCATTACAGATGCGAGAGATCGCGGGTTCGAACCCCTGCCGAATCATACCAAAGACTTATAATAATGGTACTAGCAGCTGCCTCGCTTTCCCACACTGACAATATTCAATAATCAATGATGAAAATTACACATCATGCATGTACATCATGGATAGCTCTAAGACTTCACCGAAGGACCGCTCCAGTGGCCTAATGGTTAGAGCGTCCGCCTCGGATGTGGGAGGTTGCGGGTTAGAACCCCGGCCGAGTCGTTCCAAAGACTTGTTACTAACAGCTCCCTCACTACGCGCTTGGCATTATGAGGTTCGAGTTAGGACTGGTCGGCCTGGTGTCAAGATAATGTGACTGGTTTCAATATCATGCTACATGTCTGCGGCATGATGCCTCAGTGCTAGACATCACTATAAACTGCCACACTGCAGACACAGTAGAGTTAATGATTAAAAAAAATTGATGAAGCTACGTTAATAATCCAAATCACATACACACATTCCGCCATGATATTATGTAGTTTACCCTGGTTAAAATAATGTAAACCGCGTTATCGAAACAACTTAAAAGTGTAATAGTTGACAAGTAGAGCGCCCGAAAATTCCTCCGATCCCATTGAATGTAACAGATCAAAATCACACACGTGACTTATGCAAACGATACTTTAATGACAAAAAATATTAATAAATTCACCGGATTTTATAAAAATGGTCTTTAAAAACAACCTACTGAAAGAGATGTGTGGATTGAATTTAACTGGATTGTCTCAAGACCATCTTAACAAATGGCATAAAATAATCACTGGTCTAAACCAGATATACTGGTAATCGTGTACCTGGCAGAGGGGAGTTTACGTGTACGAGTTGCTTCCCTTTGTCTATGTAATTGGTATAAAAATGACGTTTATCAACTTTACAAGAGCGCAGGATTCAGAGGTACCAAATATTGTTATCGTAATGTAATGTGATCTAGCAATATATATGCCAGAGGTATACACACACACACACACACACGTGTGTGTGTGTGTGTGTGTGTGTGTGTAATTAACTGCATGCAACTCTCTACTTCAATACAAATGTTACACTAGATCTCATATCTCAAGTACAATACAATTTACCGAAAGTTTATATGTTGAGAATAAAAAGCTGAAATAGTAAATTCATGTGACCCTTTTGACGCATGAAAACGATAGGAAACAGAATTTAGCTTTATTATATAACTAGTGCTTCCCCATAAGACTGTAGTAAACAATCTGTAATGTAAACTCTGCCTGACGAGATCTCTGAATCGTTCTGATAGCATATAGAATATACATTCTATAAATAAAAGAAAACAAGTACATGATCCAAGGTTAAAGTAACCATGCACATCTTGAAATATGGTATCTCGCTGCGATTAATCTACAAGGAGATGCAACTATTACTAGGTATTTCGTTTAGCAAGTCCAAAATAGAACTACATTAAGTAACACGGGACTACATATAATCTTCCTAAAGCAATATTATCTATTGCCTTGCACTATTTCGTAGCGCCTCCATTATGTGCAATATTTACATACATATTACCTAGATGCATACACTGTAACG
Organism: Megalonaias nervosa; assembly: GCA_016617855.1. NCBI lineage: Eukaryota > Metazoa > Mollusca > Bivalvia > Unionida > Unionidae > Megalonaias > Megalonaias nervosa. The sequence goes on along the minus strand of JAECUM010007464.1, from coordinate 50,096 downwards.
AAACATACAAACAACTCTTCTAGTGGATAAAACGACACAAGTACATGCCGAAGAAATAAAGCAGGCATAGATAAGCAATAAAAATGAACCAAATTTAAATATGAACTTGGCAAAAATAGAATATAAAGAACATGTCCCAACTAGAAGCATGAGGTATAAAAATAGTAAGGCAACAAAATGGAAGTTCTTTTTAAAGATTTCTTTATTTGATTTTGAAATGGAAAGATGACTGATCTTAAACTGGAACTGTTTGAAGATGTTGTTGTTGTTGTTGTTATAGGGTTTAACGCCATTTTTCAGCACAAGATAGGCTATACATGGCGGCCAGTATTAATGGTGGAGGAAGAACCCTGGAAAACCCCGGGAAGAACCACCGACCCACGAGAAGCTACTGGCAGGCTTTCTCATGTACCCACGTTAGCCGAGCCTGGACTCGAACCCACGCAGACAGAGGTGAGATGGCAGTGATCCGTAACGATCAGCGCTTTAAACCACTCGGCCACTCGGGGCCCCGTTTGAAGATGTGTGCACATGTTTAGCCCCTCTCAAAAGTAATACTTCACTTACTGTTAACACTGATATGTCATTCACTGCATTTTCAACATTATATAGCTGAGTGTTCTGTTTGTTCCAAACAAAATAATTGGCAAATTTTCTTGTCAGAAGTCTTTCAGTAATCTTGGTATGGTTGTAGCTTTTGTGATGGATATAAAATTATCTCATTTAATAACCACTGACTTAATGACAATATGACAAAGTGTCAAAAAAAAAACCCCAGCATACGTGTACAACTCGAGTAAGATATATACCGAAACTGTATTCAAAATTAACAATTTTGAGTGGAAGAAATTCAATACTCTACAAGAGTCCCTTGAAGGTAAAGATGTTCCACTGGTAGAAAGGAATTTCCAGGAATCTAGGATAAGATCTTTTCTTCCTTTTAACTGCTGGGTGTTGAAACAATCTTTGATATTTTTCAGTTTTAACAAAATTTTTAAATTAGTTCCTCTGGTAAACACACTGGATGTCAGCTTCGCACTATTTTCATTAATTGCTAACAATGTATCATAAGAAGTGTTCCAGTGGTAAACCCATGTTGATAAGACTTTTCATTTAGGAGGAATAACAATAGCAAGATTTCAAGAAATATGCCATGGTAGCCATATTTGATAACAGACTGAAACCACTTTAGTACAAATTAAACCTTACAAGAAGTCTTTTGGTGAAAGCACAATGCTGACATGACAAGCCATCTAGGAGATGTAATGACAAGATTTTCATGATTACCATTAATTTTACAAATAGGATCGGCACCATTTTCATTTATGACCAGCTATACATCATAACAAGTCTTTCAGTGGCAACCCTATGTTGATATGACTACTGATGAAAAATAGGGATAAAAATGTTTCATGAAGGTCACTGTGCCAGGCATTTTGGACTAACTAGACACCATAAGAAGTATACTTAAGTGCAAGCCCATCTTGATATGATTATCCATTCAAGAGAATTGGCAACAAGACTTTCAGGATGGCTTCTGTGGTGGTCATGCTGGACATCTGATCTGCCCCATTTTATGTAGCACTAGCTGGACATCACAAGAAGTCTTATAGTGAAAACCCCATGTAAATATAAGGAGCAGTTATAAGATTTTCAAGAAGGCTGCTGTAGCAACCATACTGGATGTCCAAAATGTCCAAAATGTAGCAACCATACTGGATGTCCAAAATGACACCATTTTTATTCAGGATCAGCACGACGTGTTTGCAAATGTTCATGGTAATCCTCCATGTAATTTCGGAAAAGTACCAGTAACAAACTTGTGTTAATCGATGGATGGATTGCAGACAATGGACAAGAGACCATTCCATCAGCTCTTCTGGTTCATGCCTGGTAGAACTAAAAATCATTCAGTGACAACAGTAATGCAAACTCAGCAAAGGACAAACATTGCCCTTTATTATGTCTCACCTGTGCTACACATTAGACAGATATGCCGTAGTCGTGATCTGATCAATTAGTTAATATTAGCAGTCCACTGCCTACCTGCCTCAAACAGTTCTAAAGTTATTTATTTAGAGGAAAACGCAAGGGAAAACTTGAAACATTGTCCCATGACTCTGGTCTTGCTTTCAGGTACCTTCCCCCAATGTAGTACAGTGTACAAGACACATCTAAGGATGATAATACATGTACTAAGTACTGAATGTAAATTGCACTCTAGAAATCACAACAAGTTTTCATGCTTGAAAATGTAATGGCAAAATATACACAAATTGCTTGATAAATTCAAACATCTATTCTGTTAACACATCTGGTTAAAAGCACAATTTTCCTTCACTCTTCTTAGCATTTATTTCATATACACATTTAAAATAAATGAATATACATTTGGATTGTTTTATTATGTACAAGTTCATTATGTGATTAATATCCTCAAAAAGCACATGTATGATTCAAGTCCTCAAAAAGCATGTGTATGATTAAAGTCCTCAATAAGCATGTGTATGATTAAAGTCTTCAAAAATCACATGTATGATTAAAGTCCTCAATAAGTATGTGTATGATTAAAGTCTTCAAAAAGCACATGTATGATTAAAGTCCTTAATAAGCATGTGTATGATTAAAGTCTTCAAAAAGCATGTGTATGATTAAAGTCCTCAATAAGCATGTGTATGATTAAAGTCCTCAAAAAGTATGTGTATGATTAAAATCCTCAAAAAGTGGATACATGCATGTATGAACAAACAGTAACCTTTTAGGTATAATTTTGAAATGTGCAAAGCTCCAATTATATACATACTCAAGATAACACTTATTTTTGCTCTAGCAAACAAGCCTTCAAATGTAAAAAGTCAGGTATTGGGAAAGAAAATGTAAATTATTACTCTACATTTGCACACTTTCATTTCAATGTTCAAAAGAACAAGGTTTTTTACCAAAATTTAAAATTATTAGTCACTTATTGATGCACATTTAAACATTTTGATTGGGAAACAATATAAAAATTACATACTCCCATATTTCAACAGCTGGTTTCACCAGTTAATTCCCATTTCCAATATCTGTCATTTGAAAATCTTCTGTTACAATACTGACTTAGCAGGGGGAAAGGGGTAAATGTGTGCATTACAGCAAACTCTTTATTAGAAAAATCACCTGTTTTCTGCTGAAATACATACATGTCTACCATGAAAACTGCCTGCCTGAGAGATTCTGCAATGGATCATTCAGTGTAGTTTAGTACCTAAACCATTAAGATATACATAAAACAGTAATTGTGACTGTGTGTGTTCATAATCCATGAAAACAAAGGAAAAGAGTCTCTTAAAGAGAAAGACACTCTACTCTCCGACAAGAATTTCCAGTTACGCAAGATAAGACCATCTCTTCTTGACTGCCGAGTGTTGAAAACATCTCGGATATTTTTCAGACACAAAATTTTCAACTTAGCTGCTGTGGCAACCTTCGGAACCTTTTCTTTTAGGACAAGCTAGACACCATTTTGGTAAAAGTTTCATGCTGATATGACCATTCATTCAGGAGAATTAGTGACATGTTTCAACATGTTAGTTGTGGCAGCAGCATCTAAGGTCAGATCGGCAACATTTTGTTCAGGATCAACAACATATTAAAATCAATCTTTGGGTGAAAACCATTTGTTGATAAGAGACAAAACAATAACATGACCCTTTATGATGGCTGCCATTGTGGTCACAGTTGCTGTCAGATCAGCACCATTATCATTCAGTACCAACTAGACATCACAAGATGTTTCTTGTGAATCTATTCTCCCTCTAGTAGTAACAACAGTAAGGTTTTCAAAAATGTGCCTGTAGCAGCTACATTGGGCATCAGATCGGCACATTTTTTTCTTAAGGCAAAACAGACATGAAAAGATGTCTTCCAGTTAAAATACCATGTTGATATGACCTTTTGTTCAGGAGGATTAGTGACAACAAGATGCCAGATTGGCAAAATATTCATTTATGATCAACTACGTAAAATAAAAAGAAAAACTTTTTGAGAAATATCCCATGTTCATATGACCATCCATTGAGCAGTGATAAAGATTTTCAAGTTGGTCACTGGTAGCCATAATGGATGTCTGGGCAATTTGATTTTCATTTAGATCCTACCAGGCATAACAAATAGTTTTGGTGAAAACCCCATGCCAATATGACTTTCCATTCAGTAGCGATAACAAAACTGTTAATATGGCTCCTATGATGGCCATATTGGATGTCAAATCAGGGTCAGCTAGACATCATAAAATGTATAATCTGCACATGACCATCCATTCAAGAGTAGAAATATTAAGAAAGATTATCTATCTATATCTATACTGTACGTCATTGCAGTTACCTTTAACTATTACACAACAGTGGTGCATGGGAGAAAGAAGAATGAACAGAGAAACAGGATAGGTAGAAATAGTAATTAGTAAAGGAAGAAGTCAAGAAAGTTTTGTCAAGCTACATTTTCATCTCTTCATCCCAGACTTGTCCAGCTACTGTGGCGGCGGAGACGCGAGTATGCTTCAACCAGCATAGCTTTGGAAATCATTAGGTCCTACTTGTAGCAGGCTTACGGCCTAGAAGGTTAGTTGAGATAATTCCTGCTTGAAGGATTCCAAGCTAGCAGCTTCTACAATGGTGTATGGTCAGGAATTCCAACTGCCAAAGGTACATGTTAAGAAACTGAACTTATAACTGTTGGTAGAAGTAAATATGCGTTGATATAGCTTGTGGTGTGCTCTCGTTCAGCTTGAAGCAAAAGTCAGATATTGGTCAGCACTAATGTCTAAACAGTTGTTGGCGATCCTATATAGCATAGTCAACTGTGCCTTCATCCTTCCAGTGATTCCCATTGCAGGTGGTCCAGCATTGTGATGATGTTGCTGTTATTCCTGTACCGATTCAAGGCATCATAATAGTTGCTGCTGTTGCAGCTATATTAGACATAAGAAGCATTTTCATTTAAAACCAACTGACTTCATATGAAGTCAGTGAGTGAAACCCCATACTTATATGACCATCTATTCAGGAGAAGGTTAACAAGTTTCAAGATGGCTGCTGTGGTGGCCATATTTGATGTCAAAGCTGTGTACATTTTCACGGTAATCCACCAAACGGTTTGGATGGAGTAGAAATAACAAACCTGCACTAACTGATGGACAGACCTCTGATGACAGACAGCAGGCAAGCCCATAAACTCTTCTGGTTGGTGAGTAGAGCTAAAACAAATATGTTCTTGCTCACTTTGAAAGAAGTTTACCTCTTAAGCTCAAATAGTAAAAATAGCCTCTCAGAGCATGTAATCTCGTATGAGATGCACATGAGAAATAAGGTCTAGCTCTGAACTCTCAAACACAAATCAATATCCATCATTAAGATATCAAAATTAAGAAAGCTATTGGTTCCGTTGACCTCACTCGGGATGCAAGTTTATTTTGAACAAGAAGGATTACCAGTATGGAAAATCAGGAAATACCATTTTTTAAATTTTTTAAAAAATATTTTCAAAAATATGACACTCTGTCGCTGAAACAAAGGTATGCAAGAGACCCTTGATTTTGAGGTCAAAAATTTCACAGGTCAAGGTCATTGTGACACAAAATGTGGGTTTTGTACAACAACTATTGCTCTAGAGTAAGTTAATAGTAAAACCTTTGCATTCCTGCATTCTGGGTAAAAGATTAGCACATAAAAAAGCAATAGCTATAAAAGATTAGCACAAGCCAGGCATATAAAAATAAATTAATTATCCATAGAATCAGACTGATAATTGATACCTATTCTGATTCCATAAGCCAGCCCTAATGCAATCTGATTAAAATCAGATCTCTGCTGTCCTATGTGAAGATCGGATGACGACTGCCTAAGGGTCATGTTCTGGTGACCTTTGAATTAGTCAATGGAAATGCAGCTTTCAAAAATCTGAAAGTGAATCAAATTCTTCAATACACATTGGTGCTCTTCATCCACAGTGCTGTCTTCAAATGCGAATATATTAGACTTCATCTAATTGGTTAATAAAATTAGTGATTATGATAATAACATAGGTTACCAGAACATGACCCCTAAGTGGTGGCTGTCAGATCTTAATGTATAACAGAGGAGATCTATTTTAATCAGATTGGCCCTAATGAAAAATTGCTGTATTCAATGTGCAGAACTCAGTGATAACCACGACTCACTGTACTCTAAATGAGACAAAGCTACCTGTTGTACATAACATCAAAATTAGCTTTTGGTATGCATTATACATTTACAATCTTCTAAGACTTAATAATTTTACCAAGTTAGGTGGACAATAATTGTTTATGACTCTGGTGATAGGATATTCACTCTGATTCATGTATCAAACTGAAATCTTTTTTTTTAAATAGCTGAAATGCACTAACAGCATCACTCTTATGAAGTAATATCTACTATCACAATCACAGATCTTCCACTGTACATACATGTAAGAAAAACAGATTTCATCACCTTTTTGTCAATGCTAAGACAAACATAAATCCTTGGAAATGAGATGTTCACATTCACTTGGATTGAAATTGATGCAAATGATGAAAGCAAATTAAGTTTTAGTAAATTAAGTTTTAGTATCTTTTCACACGCAAGTGTTTCAGTGTTGTTTTTGGCTGAGGACTACCCCTTGATCTCAATATATTATTTAGGGACAAAAGAACACAAATTCTGCACTCTTGATCAAAAAGTTGCTACAGATTGTTAAAATGTTATCAACTGTATTCATCATCAAAATGTTGGCTAAAAGTCACTGCATTACAACAACAAACCCTGTTGTAAATCCCACAAAAAAGTCTTACATTTTTAAAGGCATTGTGGTAAGAATGTGATGTTCATTTGCAGTTGCATTAAACTTTATAGTTATTGTTAATAGTTTTGCAGGATTGTTCTGGATATAAATTACCACTGTCATATTAGTCTTTAAATTAAATAATTCTTGTCACAGGTTGAAACCTTCAAGAGATGTTACTGTGCAACTAACTTCATGGATAAAAGCAATTGATGTATAGTCCTGTGTTCACACATTGTTGTGAGAACTGTGTAACTAGGACAAAGCTGTATTGGACACACCACAGATCAATGGTATTGGTCAAATTCAGTTGTCCTTACAACAGGTAAACATGTATATATTAGGATTTCTTCACTGGTTTGACATTAAATGCCTCATAACCATGAGACATACTGAATCCAATTACAAAGCTGACTTGCTGATCTGCATACTGACGTCCTATCAACTTTGATATTGCAGGGATGAAGAATACTTTAATTGGTATACGATTCTCATTCCCAAGGTCTAGATCGATGTATCCTGCCCAGTGATTGTCGTTTGGCTTACAGACTGTACCTTTCATGACTTTCAGAGACTGTAAAAGGTCTGTCTCAACATTCCGTTCCTTTATCTGTCCAAAGAATCTGTATCCTGGCACTAAGCATTTGATATCATCTCCTTTTCCCAGCCATTCTCTTGGATATTTAGGTTTTAGAACCATTCTAGACAAACGCTTGACCTCTTCTTTTGTTTCAGTAGCCTCCATCAGTAAACTAGGGTTACCATGATGAAAGCCAAGCAAACTTGTCAGGATAAAAAGGTAAAATTTTGCATTTGGTGTGCGAAGACAGCACCATTGCCTCACAACTTGAAGAACATCTTCCAGGGAGTACGACTTGTTGAACAAACGTAGACGAATGGCAATAAGCCATTCTTTGTAATCAAGGTCAAGTCTCCTTTTGATGACGGTCTGTTCAGATTCTTGCTCTTGCTTGAAAATTTCTTCATAAGTCTTAACAATTTTCTCTACATGTGATTCTGAGTTTATGAATTCCAAGACACCAAAGTCATTTTGCCTGCTGTACTGAAGCTTTATGGATGCAATCAGAGTTCTTTTTGATTGTGGTGCATGTGCTTCTGGTATATCTGTCAGTGAAGTAGCATAGCACTTGAAAATTTGAGTGTACCAGTGTACACAATCACGAAGTGTGTTCCCAAAATTATCTGGGTCTACAACATAATGACACTCGAGGAAAAGGTCATCTATCACTGACAAACATTCCTCAAAAAATGCCTTCATTTCTGCATCTGTGATTTCACCATCAGTACGTCTATGTATGTAATCACAGACCTGAAGCCTGACATTGATTTCCCCAATATATTTATATGTGTCTTCATTCCCTGGAGGTGTGACTTCTCTGCATTTTTCAAAATGATGACAGGCTTGTTTAGCTTGGTCAAGCAACTGCCTTACCCTTGATTTGAATGTCTGTTCATCAGGTGTACTTACCTTTGCTTTGTCACCAAACCTCCAGCCTGTGTACTGAGCTATTCGTCGTCGATACATACTGCCATACATGTGATGAGTCTGCATGAGAGACAGCCGAAGACCATCATCAATATCCTGTAAAGACAACCCTTTTCTCTCAATTTCTCTATTACACAAGGTAAGTGCCAATTCAAAACATTCTTCGGCTCTCTGTTCTTCTTCAGGTCTAAAAAGAGAATATAGACGACCCAGGTGACTCTGGAAAAGGGGTTCCTCTGGACAAGAACTGGCAAGCTTCTCCACAAATCGAAATCGTCTGGTGTAAGGTTTTTGATTGTCCATGTCAAAAAGGATATTAGAAACTTTCCCTTTTTGTTGGGCTTCCTGGTCTCCAATAAAATCTCTGACAATAAATGTCTGTGTGAGGATGTTTCGAATTGTGGATGATGTGCTTCCAGTCTTAATCTTTCCCTTGCAAACATCCACAAAAAGTATTGCAAAGTCACATAATTTTAACTTGGCCTGTTCACACAAATTTCTGCGGTCTCTTTGATCTGGCCTTTGTTTTGGATGAGACAGGTACTGATCCAGAATCTCCTTTGCAATAACATAGTGGCATATTCTCACCACATTGATTTTTCCTTCTCGAACATCCTCTGTCAAGAACTGCTGCATCGCAGTGGGAAATTTTGCAAGTGTCATATTTTCATTTGGATGCCTTCCCATTAATCTTCCAAGCAATTGACAGGGCATACCCATATTGCCATAATAATATGCCATTGCCAAATATGCAAGCACTGTTTGCCAGGATGAGTTAGTCTGTATGTAGTGGTCTGGGAACAGAAATCCAGCAACGTATCGTTCAATTCCTTTGTATTCATAGGCATACACTGCAAGACCAAACTCGTAGACAAAATGTTCTCTATCAGCTTCAACTTCTCCACATATTCTTTGTATCTCCTGCCGCTGATTTGTATTTTTGCATTCTGACATGTACTTCACTGAAAAATACCTTGCCTCTTTAGAAGAAATACGCCCATCAAGCCGGAACTCATCAACCTTTTGCCTATAAGTCTTCTTCATACTATCAGTGTTACGTCGAACATAAAGAAAGATTATGCATATTTCTCTTGTAGCTCTTTCTAACTGTCCTACTCTATGTTCTTCTTCCCCATCTATTAAGAGCAACACTGGCAATCTTGTCTTCTCGTATATCATATTGATTCGACTTGCAACATCTAGTACAGATGATCCTGTTCTGAGTTTCAACTGTCCACAAGGTGTCTTGTCTTTCAAGTCAAACAAGGTTCGGTGAGCCAGTGTTGTACCACCTGAGCCTGGTGTATGATGTAATGTGACCTTGCCAGATTTGCAATCCCTGATTTTTTTCTGCAAATTGTCCTCAATGTCCTTCATCAAATCTCGCTCTGCATCCAAAAATCCAGCTTTATATTCATACCAAATTTTCCATGGCAATGTGCCTCCTCTGTAGAAGTTTTCTTTTTCCCTCTGTAAATCTTCATATGTTGTGTTACGTGGTGCTTCAGTGTCTGTCTTGTAAATTATATTCAAATCTACCTTTAGCCAGGATGCATCACTCTCTGATATGCCTGGGTTATTTGTTCCATCCATGGTTGGCAGTTCAAAACGGCAACTAGTTGTTTTCTTTGTAAAGAGAGTCCGAATGGATTCACATGCTTCTTTGATGCTGCAATTTACTATGGTAAGATTATCACCATAGTAACCTTTGATAGTCTGAAAGCTTCTTGAAGAGTTCTCATTCTTTGGGTAACCAGAATCAACAATGACTATTTGTGGAGCAGGGTCAATTGTGTCCTCAATCTCACGAATGACAGTCTCTATATGTTGAACAAAGCAAGGATCTTTTGGCCAGAATACAAGGACCTTGTACGTCGTGTAGCCATCAGCAAATTTACCGAGTTGATCTATCTGGCAGCAAAGATTTTTCTTAACACAACGATACCACTGTTTGTACTCCTCTGATATTCTTGTCTCAGGTTTTTCTCGTCGTCCTTGCAAAGATATCCAATTTGTTGCTCCCTCTGTAGGTGTGATGGCATCTTGCCAACTACATAAATGTACAGCTCGCCGTCTTTTAAGTGGCTCCTCAATGACTGACAAAAGACCATTGTCTCTGCTTTTACTGTCCATGTCAAAGACAGCTGTCCATGGCAGTAATGATAGTGTTTGTAGATGCAACAAGTTATTATCTCTTTCATCCACAACAAGAATGTAATGTCCATCTTTGAATGATCCAACTGATTTTAAGAATATTTCTGAGTTTGTCTGTGAAACGTTTGAATGTTTGGCTTCCTGAATGTCTATACCACCTGTCATATTTTCAAGTTCTTTGCTGTTTGATGCATTCTCTTGCAAACCTTGAAGTTTATCACCATCTTCTACCTCTTTTTCAGATTCATCTGTGGATGAAGAGTCATCTTCCGGATCCTGCCTTTGTCGCCTTTTTACAAACCATTTGCCCTCCTTATCTTCAAGTGTAAATACCCTGTGATGTTTTTTCAAGAATGTTTTGAGTGATTTGCCAAAGAGCTTTTTGAAACTCTGCTGCTTACCATCATCCTGTCCAAGAAATTTCACCGTAAACAATTTTTCAAGTTTTCCCATTTCTACTTCATCCTTGTTTTCTGAGTCATAAACATCCTGCAGAACACTTAGGATGGATTCATCACTGTCATTTGAGCCTTGAAAAATATAAGAAAATTGAAAAATGAGGAACATATAATAATACCTGTTGAACATTTGAAGATTATTAGCATTTTACAAAGAAACAACAGTTCAAACAAGAATTGTTACCCGATACAGCTCAAATGAGATGAATGGTCTCTCAGGTAAAAGCCAGAGGCTGCCATATCTGACTGCCAACCAACAGACTGAATAACACTGGTTAGCATATAGTCTGACTTTAATGACAGTCTGCAGGCAATGACTACTCTCATCTCATGAATTCAAATGCTGAAGAATAATCATGTAATTCTTTGATGAACCCAATGAATCCATGATAAAAGAGTGGAAATATTATCTTTTCCACTCTGGGTGATGAGAACAAGCATATATATGTACAAGATTTAACAGCATGACTGGACAGTACTAGATATATACTGCCAAGTAAAAGTTAAGTTCTTAAAATGTAATGATAAAAAAATGCACAAATACTTTTGAAACAAACATAAAAATGTAGTTCTAGAAAAAAGTTGAACTGCTGTAAAGTATATATAAAATACATTAGAATGATGAAAAGAAAAAAATCCTTAAGATATAGGGTCAAGATTCACATCTCTCTACTGATTGGCTCAATGCGCTTTAATTCTCTGACAGGGTCATAAAGACATCTTTGTGATGGATCTATTGAAAACAACCATTCAAAACTTGTGATTAATTTCCCTTAAACAAGCCTGTTCTTGGCAATGAAATCATAGGCTGTCAAGAGCAAAGGCCAAACAATCATGGCCAAATTGCAATAAGTTTGCGCTGACATATAAGTTATGAATATCACCATTTCTTACATGTTAGGACATACCACCTAAGAAACTGGTCTTGTATTAAAGTTGAGTTCACACAGCTTTAATGGTAGTTCAAGCAGCAACTTGTTTAACCGCATTATAACCCAAGGTAGATTCCATTTTGTATAAAGGTCCAATTCTTTGGTAAAGTGGAAAATTGGCTGAATGGCAGACAGGTCTTTGTTCTGGTCTATCTCCTCCCACACATGATGACAAAATGTGTCAGAAATCCTGGAACAAGGGCCCTTAATCTTGATCACTGGACAGCTTCTCAAAAAAATTATCAAAAGTGGATGTGATAGATTACAGAACATAGACTTTTATGGGGTTGATGTTTCTCTACTTGTATCATTGGGAAGCAAAACTATCCATTTATTACACTCACTGTCTTCCATGGTGGTGGGCCTTCTATTGATTATGTTCACCATTCTGCATTCTCTTTCTATCTGACGGTTTGTTGGACATGAGGAAAACCTGCTGGTTCTGCATTTCTGGGGATGGGGTTGAAAATACGCACATGGCATGGTGATAGCTAGATTGTCCTGCATATCTCATCTGCTAGACTCAGGAGGTCATTGATCCAAGATTCCTCCCACTTGTGGGTCGCTTTCAGGATTAGTTTTTACATGGATTCCCTAACCTTCTGAATGACCTTTGGAATCAGAGAGGATGAGGAAATGGCACATATTCAGAGGAAGGTCATCAACTGCAGAGGTGTTTGGAACAGTGATTGGAAAGATTCACAGCAAGCCATATTCCGTCTTCCTGCAAAAATGTGCCAACACCACCCTCTACCCCCTGGTAGACCCCAGTAAAGCAGTCCAAATTTTTTATGGAAGTCTTGACTAATTTAAGTAAGGTGTAAAAAAAGAAAATTTACTGCTATTTTCTGCATTGAAACATGCATGTAAAAATTCAAAAGCATAGTCTATGCTGATGCAGCACAGGCAGACATTATGTTCAACAAAAAAAAGTTTGTGAACTACACTTAAACCTTAACTACCCCAATTACAATTTCAGAAACTGCAGTCCAAGGACTTCAAAGGTTTCTTGCTTGATTGTTCAACCTGATGTAACCTTTGAGTTTGTATCATTTATCTTTTTGTTTCCTTATTTTCAAGAGAAAATGGTAATCATCTCTCCCGCTGATGCCCAATAAATGTTATTGTTGCCTTTCTGGGGTTTTTCCCCAAGAATCTCAATATTTTTTGTACTTCTATGCTGACATTTTAAAATTTTAAGAGGCTTATTGTTCCTTTGTCTTCAAGTTATTTTTGTTCATTAGACACCACTTCTATAAAATGCTATAAGGTTGATCATGGAAGCATTGTGCATGAAAAACATCTGAAGTAATACTGTAAAGTTAGACTGGTTCCCTGACCAACTATATTAAGTTAGACTGGTTCCCTGACCAACTATATTGAACCAATAACGAAACCCATATCTGGCTCAAACACGGAGAAGCCAGTTTCCAAATTTAATCACGACATACGTATTTTAATAATTTTTTATACTATTCCTTAAGTGTGTGACTTAAGGGTCATTTCAGTTAGATGTATGGTCAATCATAAGGGTTGGCAGGTCTGCCCTTATGCAGATTTGACTTAAGACTGAGGACTGAATGGACCATTTCTTGTTGATCCTGTCTGGACATAGAATACACAAGAACAATGTAATTGCCTGGGATATGGTGGATATGAATTTGGATTTGGTGACAACGACAAAACCTGAGAAAATTCCAACCAAGAAAGCATAGGTCTGTGGACATGATGCACCCTTGCTGCCTTCAGAGTTGATTGTTGACAGCAACTTTATGTGAAAGAATCTGGATGCTCTGTCATCAACAAAAGGCATTTGCTAAAGCCATCACCTCCAAGAAGCTGATATGTTTAGACTACTCCTGAAAGATCAAATCTGGCATAGTTAACTCTGGTGATGATTGACCAATGGGTCTCAATGACCCTAACATTTGGACAAGGTATGCAGTCTTGAACTAAACTTGCTGTATAAAAACCATTATTTATACATGTATTAGACTGTACAAAAACCATTATTTATACATGTATTAGACTGTACAAAAACCATTATTTATACATGTATTAGACTAAATTAAAATCTATAGGTTTCTTTATTACCCTCTCTGCAAACTGTCAACAAGGAACTTACTCTTGTACAGAAGTTTTTCTGCAAAGCCCATTTTTCTTTTAGCTAAAATAACCATGACCTTGGACCCCCCAAATCAATTTGCCAATTCCGTATCGTAAGTGCAGGGCCTCCACAAACTCTTGACAAGGTACCTGCTGTAGAAGTGACATTATTCTGCACAAAATGCTCCCATGATTTTCTAAAGATAAATCTCCAGGTCATTTCCAGGATGAAATTAATTTTTTCAAGGTTCACATATGACCATTAGTGAATGGAATTAAAATACATTTTAGATCATAATACAGTATATTCATTTTCTAAATCTAGATGTTTCTCTTCCAAAGTATGCAAGTCAGAAAAGATGATCATGTACAAAACCAAAAATGTATCACACAAAACAAGTTTGACTATATTCCTATAATTCGGCATGTAAAGTCATTTCAATGTAGAGAATACAATTTCTGACTTTACTTTGCTGACCTGCATTATTTTGCTATGTGGAAACAACATAATGCACATAAATTAGTTTTGTTTCCTTTCAACCTTTAATTCTAAAGAATTCTATAGTAATATACACCTCTCCCCAATAACTCGCGCACATCAGGGTTCAAAAACATAGAACGCACTATAAGCAAGGGCGCGAGTTACCAAGAGACCTCCAAAAAACCCGCTAGACATGAATAGACTCATAAAAGAAACTTACTGGATTCATAAATTACATACTTTGCATCCTAATGGCCTTAATACCAATGCACTATATAAAATATTTTTTTTTTTAATTGATAAATTGTATATCCTTTATAACAATATAATTATATGTATGACTGTTTGTCTCTATTTAATTTTATTATTTTACTGATTCAGGTTTCATAAGAGACTCGTGCATCTTTTAGATCCTGTCTTACATATAAAATTGTTATGATGATGCATATCATTTATGACGTTATGTAATGACGTAATTATTTTATTACATAAAGACGTCATCTGATTCTTTCAAAACATTTTGTGCCTGAATAAGCATGTATTAAATGTGAAACTAGCTGCACAGAATTATCGACGTTTGTGTTGGGTTTTTTTTTTTCCCAATTCAAAAACAACTACATCAGAAGTCCAACAGTCATGTGATATCAACAACACACTCCATTTTAATGCTGTTGTATAAAAATTAAATTATACTAAATCAAAGTCTGATACCTTTTGTAAATACCAGAAAAAACATATAATTCTCAATGTATTTATTTTGAGAACAAGAAGAAGCCTGTTACTGTCTCAGCAATCTGGCCAGTAAGATTCATCAACCAATCACATGATCACCAATCACATTCATCAATCACATGATACAACACAACCCCGGTAGTTGTTCATGGAATAAATGTAAAGAATTTTGTGTTTTTTCATTTTTGTGTTTTTATTACAACCAGTATACAACTTTTATTTAATGTTCTATTTTTTTTTCAATAACATTTGAAAATGTGAGTTGTGAGATTTGTGTGTGTGTGTGTGTGTGATTTGGATTTTTAACGTAGTTTTAACAATTTTTCAGTCATATCGCTATGATGTCTGCAGTGAGACAGTTTATAGTGATGTCTAGCACTGGGGCATCATGCTGCAGACATGTAGCATGATGTCCCACCCAGTCACATTATCCTGATACCAGGCTGACCAGTCCTAACACTAACCTCTTAATACTGAGCGCCAAGCGAGGTAGCTGTTAGTACCATTTCTGTAAGTCTTTGGTATGACTTGGCCAGGGATCGAACCCACGACCTCCCACATCCGAGATGGATGCTCTAACCACTTGGCCACCAGAGTGGCCATCCACAATGTTTGGTTTAAGTCTCTGATGTAAAACTATTGCAAATAAAGTGAGACCATGTATCACTACACCTCAAAATATCCTGCATCACAATACATATACAATCCAATAACAGAATTGACAAAAATGGCAGAATTTTTCTATCCTAATAATCTGAGCAATCATGAACTGCAAGCATATTCTAACAGCTCAGCAGACTTGTCAGTCTCTGTTAAATATAATATGTTCAAGGACCTGCTCATATTCTCCTAGGTTCATTAAGCTTCTCTACATTTTATTTAGTAAGTGAAGGTGCAATGATCTCTAAGGGAGAGTGAAACCCACATTCTAAGGTTTATGCATCAGTCTTGCATCTAGAATTTCTACATCTTGGTCACCAAGACATCTGTTATGCATGCAGGCTTTAAAATCGGCTGCATCATTATGCATATAGCATCTCTAAATGCTAGATGATACACAGGTCTTGAGGAATACAAGGCCTAATCTTCTCTAAGTCTAGGAGAGAAGTGTCTTGTGATTATCCATCTTCCATGTGTGTAGCAAACGACATGACTCTTGCTTTGGTGTAGTTAACTCAACAGGGGAATCAATTTTTCAAGGATAATAAATTAAACTGGAATTCCACCCAAGTTGCAACAGGTAATCTCCAAGAATCAGTTCTGTGCATCCTTGATAGTCTGAGGTTGGTACAATGTATCTGGAAAAGGGGAATTACTGTAACCAGTAATAGCTATTAAAGGTGAAAAAATGCATCAATGTGTGTTGGCATCACCAGTGCATCTATTAGCTAAGGTCCATAAAATTGGAAATTTTCACCCAACTTGAACCTAATGACCTGTATATGACTTCCGTACTGAGCAAAAGTCACTACCACCCTGTCTTAAGTCAGTATTCAATGGTGGTTACTTTCTTCTTCTAGGTAGTATCAACATGCCAATATCTGGAGCTTGCATCAATGCTCACTGAAATCAATTTTGATGTATATTAACTGTCATCCAATAAGCCTTTTTGGCTAAACAGAGCTGAAACTGTGAGCTGAACATTTTTCTACTCTATAATGTTCCTAAGATTCTTACCTATAATGTTCTGGGTGTTGTTACTTCCAATCTGTACATTAAACACAATTTGTCGTCCATCTGCAGAAATAAAGAAAAAAAAAACAAACAAGGAAGCATAATTTTAATAAGGCACACAATAATTATGGTGGGTGAATAGATTAATAAATCTTTAAAAATAGCAATTAGATCTGCATTATATATATCAATCTGTACTCCAAAAGATACTATTCGGAACATAAAAACTAGATCTAAATTCTTTCCAAAACTAACAAGCTACATAATGAAATTTCTGAACATTATTGAATGAATGGTACATTGTAATCCCCCTTGTACTTCATAAGCCTCTACGAAGGGCATGGTTAGCAGGTTAGTCTCATTGACACTGACCTGTAAAGGTATGCGGTCTTGATCTTGACTTAGCATAATTGTGAACTTCAACCTTTAGACCCCAAAATCTACAGGTTTATTTATTAGCCTAAGTGCAAGCCTTCCACAAACTTGGTCAAGGAATTTAGAACAAAAGTTATTTTGCAAAACTAAGTTTTCTTCGAGAACAATGACCTTGACCTTTGACCTCTTGATTCCAAATTCATCAGGCTTCTTCCAAACTGTAAGTGTGGGGTGCCTGGAATCTATACTAAAACCAACTATTAGGAAATTTTTTGCAACCATGTTATTTCACTACTAACAATAACTGACAACTTTTTGAGGACCAGTAAAAATGATCACATATTACTACCACAATGTTATGTAGGTGGAGGGAGGGTAGGTGGCACATTATGAAACAAAGCATGAATTAAAAACATATTAATGTTATTGTATCAAAATAATTTTTATGGTTACGGACAGAAGATAATTTTACTACCATATTTTATGTAATTTTTCGTACACAAAGAAATAATTATTAATTTCAGTGTACAAAAAATTATATGTAAAATAAATAATTATCATTCGGTGGTACTGACTGTGTACGAAGAATAAAGGGATTGTACCAAAACAAGTTTCTACGGTACACATGCTACTCGACATCCTAACAGTACAAAACGTACAAAGTAAACGTATATTTTCTGTCTCATTCTGCTCTCAATTCAAGAATCTAATTACAATAAATCAATTGTTATTAGTGAATGAGAGAGAGAGAGAGAGAGAGAGAGAGAGAGAGAGAGAGAGAGAGAGAGAGAGAGAATTATGTCTGAGTGTGCAAGCTCGTCTGCATTTAGAACATATGTTGCTGTTATGTTATGTAATACTGGCTAAATGATCAAGATGGTTTGAACATGTATAAGTTATGGGTATTATTTATTGGTAAATTGTACGCAATGATACGACCCCACATCGTCAAGAAATTAAGTGCAAGTTGTATTTTTACTGCAACAATAATCTCATTATCAAATTGCAATAAAAAATAAAGAACTTGAAATCAACGTTTAAGTTAATGTGCGTGAGTGCACACGCGTGTGTGTGTGTGCACGCGCGCCAGAGAGATCAATAAACAAAAATTTTTCAGCGTACAAGACCGTATTTATTCAGTGTAGTTTTGATTTGTAGCTTTTGCAAAGAGAAAAAAAAGACTATTTTCAGTTACCTGACGAGTGGGATAATCCTCATGTATTACGACCCTACAAAATTCCATTAGGAATAAACACCGCTAAATCAACAGTTCATTCTTGTTTTAATTACGATGTACATTGTCACAACAACCACATGGCTATACAATGCTATTCACACGGTAATTAAATATGCTTAGGGCAAGGGTTATTCCAGTTGAAACCAGACTGTGGGCAAGAATCGACTGAAGAGGTCAAATCAGCGAGGCTGCCAGTAGGGAAATGAGGCTCTCTTTAAGGACATGAAAGTCTGTCAATGTGCTATTGAAGCCGTTGTCCATATAGCAGATGTTACAAGGACAAGCGATCATATGCATTACTTGTTATTCGAACTCGCCAATAAAGATAATAGTGAGGTATATCGTAGAATAGATTTGCAATAAAATGTTAATTATATCCAAGTCAAAACAAAACAAGCACTTAAAAGATAGTATATGTATATATATGAATCGATTTAATGGAGTCCGTGACTTTCAAATTTACGATGGAAAATGACGAAGTTTTTATATTTTATGTTTGTATGACTAATGAAACAATAAGACTAGTTGACCAATGGTCTGTGGTCTTCACTTTAGCATGTACTGAGATGTAATTTTTGTTGGATAAGACAACATCAAAGGGCTTCCGAACTCGTTTTAAATGCATGTGTGTTTTGTTACGGTGACGGACTTAATAAGGAGAACTAATTAACGATAATATTTAAAGGTGTGGTATGTGAAGTCCTTTGTTCATTTGTTAATAAACACCAGTAGATATTGTAATAACAATAAGAGTTTATGCACATGGGCGCCCGCAAGATCTTTTACAAAAGGGGGGGGGGGGGTCAGTCAGTGACGGCCGGGAGAGTTAGTATAGTAAGCAGTCTGAAACTAAAGCTAATATTTACTAAGCGTTTTGAACAGAATCTTGTGACATATTTTCAGCTTCATTTGCATGATTAAACTTGTCTATATATATATATATATATATATATATATATATATATATATATATATTGCAGTATGATTTCCTGGGGGTCATGTGACCCCCCTTGACCTATGCTGCGGGTGCCCATGCTTATGCATCAATCATTATATTTTCTCACCAATAATTATTCATTAATTTTTGTAAAAACAAAATGGGAATATGGTATTTTTGATCTTTTTTGCAAACATAAATCTTCTAAGTGGAAATTTTATGTCCGATAATTTAATGAATTATTCAAATAATACAAAGTGATATGTATGAAAAATTATGATACATTTAAATAATTATTATTTTGATAACTGGATTGTGTACGAAAAATTAAAGGGTACGAAAAAATACATGAAATACGGTACATAGAGTTATAAATCTAAAACCCTTTTATTAGCAACACCATCAATGGTAAATATTTTTCACTTTGTAGTGTTTCTTTCCTTGTGTTGACTTGGTCGTCTGAAAAGAATGAGGATGTGTTACAGTGCCAATGACGTAGTTCTAAGAAACCTCTTGAACAGGGAGTTGGTGCATCTAGCACTGACTAGATATTCCCACTGCATAAAGGTAAAAACTAATAGTAGGGACAGGTATGGCATAAGTGACATTAAAGTTCATTTTATTTGGTACTGACAACTGTTCGGATGAAAGCTGATGAATGGATGGAGAACTAAAGGTAACTCTACTATAGTTGGCTACTATCACTTTAATTTATTAATTTAGATTAATTAATTAATTTAATTATTAATTTTCTGCAGAAAAAGTAGTCTCTCATTAAGTGGTGTCACTGGTTATTACTTATCACTGTGCCTCATGATGTCGCAGGCAACCATTAAACAAAAACAATTAGTTTGTACCCATCTACAAATTGCATACCATGGGTAAAGTATATGTCTAAAAATGGATCTTGATGAGTGTGGAGACATGAAAATTTCCATCTATTATTTTGACATCTCAATGTGCAGACATTATAAATCTGCAGGATGATATGTTTATGACTCTTTATTTCATTCACATTTGAAATTCCTATATTTTACTCAACTTTGTGAAGTTTCTGCCAATTCATTGAATCTAAGCTCAAATCCAAGATCCCTGAAATTCATCTATTAAAAATTACAATTCTACATACCACTGCCTCCAGATGCCATTGCAAAAGTGCTTGAAATGCCTCAGTGTTCTGGATCCCACCTGAAATCTTTACCAGCATCAGCACTATAGAAAAAAAACAAGTTCTTCAATTAGCATGTAAATAATATTCTTAAATGTGCAGGACAGTTTTAGTGTATGTGATTTTGTGTTCACAGAAGTGCTATAACTTCAACATTTTATAACCTGCTCAAATGCAAGTTTTCTTCTGTTATTTTGAAATTTTATTTTGAACATACATGGTTTATGAGCAGTGTATACAGTAACTGAAACATGCGAATAAAAAAATACATGGTTTGCTGTACATGTACAAAATGTTTACCATAGCACCAAGAAAGGACTCAGAACCCTGGGGCTTAACATATTCCCTCATACACACACAACCATTTGGCAAACAAAGTCTGATTCCTTTATTAAGAAACAGAGTATTATGCCTGCAAAAGTGAAGATGTAGGCAAACTCTGAATCATTGTTCCATGTAATTCTTAAAGAATGGTACCCCTCAATTTTTAACTCAAATAGTACTGCCCCCACTTTCCATACTGGAACATTTTTTCCATGATCTATTTTAATTCAAGGTATATATATATATATATATATATATATATATATATATATATATATATATATATATATATATATATATATATATATATATAAGTGCAGGACAGTACCCACCCATCTCATTTTAATATCAATTATATCAATTATAAAATGTATTATATTTGTCATTGTCGCAAACCATGGGCTATGCCTCTTTATCACTTTGGCTGCCTAAGATTTCCTCACTTTTATGATTAAACAAAGCTTCATGAATCCAAGACCGGTTTAAAATTTGCTGCCAAAATAAGAAATGTACAAGCTAGGTTCCCAACTGAAAGGTAACAGCCAACTGTGGCAAAATATATTTGGCTGACAACAAGTCTTATATCGTCATGATAACTGAATATAATCAAAATAAAGGAATTGAGTATTAACATGTGCACATCTTGAACTGAAATTATGCTAGACAATAGTTGTAATAATACACACAAAACAATCTGTATCCCGTTTACTTTTTCTGGTGAAAACTCCATGATATTATGCACATCCATTCAAAAGGTGTAGCGAAAACAATATTTTCAAGATGGCTACCATGGTGATCATTTAATTTTAAGAAATTGTAGAAGGCAAGCTAACAATGTGTCCTATATAAACCAAAAAAGATTTTCGATTTTTGACATTTGAAACTGAGACCAAATAAGTGCAAAAATCATTTACACAAAGACATAAAGCACATTTTCAGTCTGTTACATCAATGTCATAAAATTATGTATTGTGATAAGAACTGTTTGAATTGCTATGCTCCCTATATAATCATTGCTAAAATCTATCAGTTGCTTTCCATTTGGCTGATGATGCCATCTGAAAAGGTCATTATGTAAAATAGCAAGCGACTTGCAGAATTTAGATGCAGAAATGCACTACTGACAGCATCAATTGCTAGACTGTCAAGAGCTTGCAAAGTTGTTAAAAATGTTAATGCATTTTATTCTAGCTCAGAAAGCTCCAACCGTAGAACATACTCCGTAATGTGACTAGCAGATGATTTTAAGCTTCAACAGTCAGGAATGTGAAGGCAATATAGCAACGCAGATGTATAGCTTAGGTTGCTTTAGTTAATACAGTGCTGCCATGTTGCATGTTAATTAACCTTAAACAAACAATTTTTGATCACACTGCAAAAGCATTTTTGTAGAAGTTACCGTCATTTTGATCCTCATCATAAAGAGTTTGCACATCACATAATGAAGTCTGCCTTGTTTTGAGTTTGATTTTGATTTTAATACATCATATAATAACAAATGCACATAAAGTATTAATAAAGGTGCAGGACTTAAATTCAAAAACACTGTACACAATTACAACACGATACAAGAAATGCGTAGTATATGGTAATAACTGCACATCAGATATAAAAAATGCACATAATAGAATACAACATGCACAACATACTGATGCACTATATATGTTAAGCAATCTACTACATATAATAAGAAACGCATCACATATACATGTAATAAGGAATGCATGTTATATTTACTAATGTAGTTTTAACTAGCAGCAGATAAAACACTGGGGTGGGCAGACCTGATTTGCCTCTCAATCCTCCTCCCCAGAAAAAAAAAGTACTAACCAACTGGAATATGACCCAGAGCAAGCTTTCATTTCAATTAGATGGTTATGCCCTGATAACACTTAAAATGCAGGAACTTCAACACACCTCTCAGCTACTTGTTCATGCTCCTGTCCCGGCTAAATGATACCATTAACAATATTTCTAGACCTTCCTCCTTCCCCGTCAATTGCACATATTTAAAACAGAACGCTGGAGACTCTGGTATTCCTTACAACTATGACCGCTGGTGGCTGATGCGAGACATAATGGTGAAAGAAAAACAATAACCTGAAGGAAAAAAAAAATCAAACTGAGTAAAAATATTACTTCAGATTACTCAAACGATCCATTCTGAAATCATATGAGACAAGGTAAGTAACTTCAAAAACCACTTTGTTCCACACCTGAATCTCGATCTCAGGACGATATTCCCATCCATGATGGCACATGGCCATATTGATGGCTCATTGTACTCCTGATATATTTTTCTATTAATGAAGCCATCGTCAATTTTTCTGCATTACACCAAACTGAAGTTAAGAGTCCGAAACAAAAGAATTGCATGGACTTTGCCTGATGGAAAAAGTTAAGCTCACCTACAACTTGTGGTACTTACAGATATATTGTATACGACTATAAAGACCTTCATTCCTTCATTAATTTGAAAACAGTGGTAGATGCAAATTAAGTTTCTGTTTACCATGCACTCAAATCAACTCTTGGAATCCTGTTCCATGAAATAATTACATGTGTTTGAAAACATCCACTACTGTAAATCTGTCAGTACATATTTCGGTACCTCCTGAGTGTAAAGCGCACAGTGCGTATTGTCACTATATAATATAAAAATAATTGCAATATTGCAATACATACAATTTTGATTATAAAAAAAAATAAAAATAATGAGTCTACTAAATTTAGTTATTTAGTTGCCAAAAATGTAAGTAATAACTTCTAACCCAACTACTTTACATCCCTGTTTTGTATATTCAGCACAGGAGCTCTGAAGTCACGAGATTTTGAAAAACTGTATATATTGAATCTGACTGGACTTGAGCTGACAGATGTGTAATTCTTTTTAAAACTGATCTGAGTGAATGATAAGTAGACATTCTGCATCCCCCATTGTTCTCTAATGAAATAATGTGTCGTAGAGTCACTTGCACTGTATCTCTCTATCTCACAGTAGCAACTGCAAGTTGTATCCCTCCTCTTTTGAACCGTGGCATTAAATCCTTCAGAACACTAACGTTTTTACTAATAGACTTCAGTTCGGTGCATGGCAGAAAAATCAACAATGATTTAATGAATAAAAAACTGCCGATGCACGCTTGGAAGGCAGCAACACTCAAAGGTAAGAGTAACGTCTGGCAACCATCTAGACAGCGAGGACTACATCACAAAGGAAATGACTGCAGCTTAAGTTTCTCTTATGTTGGGGACAGGCTGCTTTCCATGCATTGGTCAACAATTTAAATTTAAGGTCAATAACCAATGGATACACAAGTGTGCACTTCTGACAGAGATTAATATTATAAAAGGAAGTGTTCTGAATGATTTATGCCATGGCTCAAAAGGAGAATAATTTTACTTATTGTCCACATACAAAGGTCAGTCAAAATATATTTATTAAGTACCAGTGAGTGGACCGACAGTCGTTGTTGTTGTTGTTGTTGTTGTGGGGTTTAACGCCATTTTTCAGCACACTATAGGCTATACATGGCGGCCAGTATTAATGATGGAGGAAGAAACCGGGAAATCCCCGGAAAGAACAACTGACCCACGAGAAGCTACTGGCAAGCTTTCTCACATATCCACATTTGCTGAATCCTAGACTCGAACCCACGCAGACAGAGGTGAGACGGCAGTGATCCGTAATGGAGAGCGCTTTAGACCACTCGGCCACTCAGGGCCCCGGACCGACAGTCAGTGTGGTCAAAACACTGATGTTCCAGTACAAAATGTGCCTAGTGCAGTTGGTATCCACCATCAGTAATCTCAACCAAAAAAAAGGGAACTGTTAGTCTATTGTGACCATGCATGATACACCAACATATTCACTGAATGACTGCGTTGCAGCTTGAAAACAACAAAGTACTTAGAGGGTGCCAGGGGCCAAGTGTTCTTAAACGCTTGCCTTTATCTATTGCTGCCATCGCACCTCTGTCCATGTGGGTTCAAGTCTCAGACTCTGCCAATGTGGATATGTGAGAAAGCTTACTGGTAGCTACAATTTTCCTCATGTTCTTTGTCCACCAGTTATACTGGCCACTATGTATATGTTATCTTGCACAGGGAAATATAAAAAAAACCCCAACAAAACAAAGTAAAATAAAAGTCTGATGCAGCTCTACGCTGAACTAGTACCAAGCCCAAAGGCTACAAGTTGTCTGCCACCTTTTATTTCTGACATTTCTGATGGCAGAGGCCAAGTGTGTGAGGCACAATTTGCGCTAGAACATAGTGGTTTGATTACATTGACTATCGGGTCACTCACTAATGATTAATTTATTTTGACTGATATTTGTATGCAGACAGTAAGTGAAATCCCTCTTCTTTTGGGCTAAAGCATTTAATCCTTCTGAATACTCACATTTTTAGTATTAGTCGGAACAGAACACTGGTGTATCCATTGGCTACTGACCTGATGTTTAAAGTGCTTATGTATACATGGAAGGCAGCATCACCTGAAGGTAAAAGTAATGTGTGGAAACCATATAGAAAGCAAAGACTATATCACTATGAACTGACTAATGCTTGGGTAGGAACTGATGAGAATCCAGGATGATAAATAAATGTTAATGATTCTGATCAACATGTTAATTACTATAAGTCTGTAAAATTGCTACATTTTACTTGTGTTACAAGTGAGAGGGTCTTATACTGGAGGGATGTTATGACAACAATGTCCATGCGAGTCGTACAAGTGGCCTGTGTTACAAGTGAGAGGGTCTTGTACTGGTGGGATGTTATGACAACAATGTCCATGGGAGTCATACAAGTGGCCTGTTACAAGTGATAGGGTCTTATACTGGAAGGATGTTATGACAACACTGTCCATGCGAGTCGTACAAGTGGCCTGTGTTACAAGTGATAGGGTTTTATACTGGAAGAATGTTATGATAACACTGTCCATGCGCATCATGCAAGTGGCCCGTGTTGTAAGTGATGGGGTCATAGACTGAGGGATAATGATAACACTGTTCATGACCTTTGTTATAAGTGAGGGAGGCTTATACTGAAGGACATGTTCTGATAAGAGTGATGATGTGAGAACATTTTTTTTTAAAATTAGTTTTCATAGGTCAAGAAGTAAAACTTAATTATGCTGTCTGAGATTTGGGGGGCAAAAACTATGTCCTACTTTCAAACTAGTAAAGGCAAATGCTTACTGATATTTACAAACTGTGGTCAAAACGTGCACAAAAAAGTCAAAGTCGTGGAGATTGAGAATCTTGGACAGCTGGTCCTGACAAGAGACAAAGTGAATGTCCATGGTTTCTGGTATGAATATTCCAAATGAAAATGTGGTAAGTATGCATAAAATAATTTACAAATATACAACGACGACAGAAGATGATTAGAAATTGTGGTTGTAGACATATATGCCCCAACAGCTGTGTAGGTTACTAATGTATTTCTCCAATGAGCAGCTCATGACAAGCTGTAACAAAATTTAGCAAAGTTTTGCATGAGGAAGTCATGTTCAATGACAAGACTCATACCAGCATAGGAATAGCTATATTACCTTTTATTAGGTCAAACGGCAATATTGACTCTTCATTTTTCTGGATGGACAAAACAGCTTTCTCTCATTTACCTTTTTTAACAATTCTAAACTTAAGTGATTGACACAATTTGTATTGTTTCTAGGTGACAGCCCTAAGAATGTTCATCGAGGAGTTGACTCCAAATCTGCTTCGTACAAAAATAATTGATCTGGTGATGTTTCCTGAGGTAAATTAGACCAAAACCAAACAATTATATTTATTACTGTTATTACTATTACAAATAATTACATTTAGTGGAACCACTTTGTTGATGAATGGTGTTAGCTACATGGACTCCAGAATTACACATTGTTTAATTTTGTTTCTCAATAGTATCCAATATAGTTGTATTTCACTGTCTTAGCTACTTCACTTGGACTGAGTTAAGCTATCCATTACCTATAAAAGCAATATACTGGTTGCGGGGGGGTGAGGGAGAAGAAGACAGAACACTCGCTGTACATCTTAGCATGTATAAGGATATATACTGAATGAAGTCCTTGGACATTTTAGATCACCTTCATGTTTTAAAAAATAATTTGGAGCAGCTTTTATTTCTTCATCAACTTCAAGGTACCAATATACATGATAACAGAATTGGTAGGCTTACAGAATTAGTTCTTAATATGGGTATGTGATGTCTGTTATTTATTAACCTGCTAATAATAACAAATAAAATTCTTTAAATCTTCACCTAGTTGTTGTTTTATCATATGACATTTTCTACCACTCCAACATTCTTTCAATGATTTAATTTCAAAATATGGTATACATGCATCATGCAATAATGTGGAGTAAATGTGAAATATAAATCTGTTGGGCAATACTAACAACAACTTTATACCTTTAACATCTTCCGAATATTCCTATTCTGCAACAATTCCCTTCAAGAACATTCCTGGTCTTGCAATATCTTTAAATCATTAAATTTCTAAACATGACGTGTGTATCGCTCAACAGTAATCCCCATAACTATGAAATATAACCCTACATGGCAATATTAACAATCCTGTCACATGTTTAATATCTCCCAAATATTAATTTTATGCAAACTCCCCTCAAGATCTTGCCTACCTTTATTACGAGTCGTTTTAGGACTAAAATTAGAATAACCCCCATAACTGTGAAATATAACTGGGGCAATAGTAACAAGCTTATATCTTCCATATATTTTTTTCTCTGCAACAAGTTCACTGAAGACATTTCCTACCTTTAAAATATGCTTTAGCTGATTAAATTTACATACAGGAATCATCCTACAAGTTGGAATAATCTTCATAACTGTGAAATATAAACCAATGGGGGATAGTAACAATTCCTTTGGACCATGAATACCTTTCAAATATACTTTTCATGAAACAGTTGCTCTCTTTAAGATATCAAGCAACAATTTATAGTAGGTTTCATATCCATGAAACTTAAGTATATGGGGCTAAAGTGATGGCACCATTAGCTTTTTCCTATTTTTGAGCAGTTCTTTTAGGACTAAAGTCTGCAAATTCCCTTCAGACACCATCAAGCAGCTAGGTGTAACCTTTATTACTGTGAAATATGCCCCATTTCATCAGAAAAATTTTCCTCAGCAACCATCTATTCTACAAAAAAATTATTCTGTGCAACTTTCTTGAAAAAGGGTTTTGATTCAGTCTTTTCTAGCAACATTCTCAGAACACAAAAAAAAACTATATTAAATTGTTAAAAATAAAAACATGTAAGTAACTAAATAAATAAACAAATCAAAATATATTATTTTATTAAATAATATAAATTATTTTGAACATTTAGACAGCTCAGATTAGTACTAAGACATTATTTACACACACACACACACACACACACACACACACACACACACACATATATATATACCACATATATTAAAAATAACATGGCTTTTAAAGTGTTGGTATGAAGCAATTTTGATGTACCAATACTATACACGTATATAAACATTCTAGCAACTGTGTTGTTGATTCTAGGCGTATAGATCAGTGATGAATTTCCACTCATTAATCATTAGTGATGTATGAAAACGATAAATAGTATTAATAATTCCCGTTTTCTAAATGAATTTAACATGGTACACAATTTCGTTGCAATCCTTTCTGCTTTCTGTTCCCCTCCCCTCTCATGCATAATGGACAAAATACACAGAAATCTGGCGAGAGAAAAAAATTTGGGCTGGATGAAAACCTTGAACTTGAATTTACACCGAATAACCTGCAAGAATATAGTTCATCCTAATGTTAGGTATCGACTCTAAGGTAAATTTCCTGGTTATGAGGCACACATACTGTAATGTATTTACTGCTTTGTTGTTGTTGTTGTTACATACCTATTATAATATTCTAAAAATCGATTATTATTAATTAAATATGAAATCGTCCAAAGGCCGCATCTCTCTCTCTCTCTCTCTCTCTCTCTCTCTCTCTGGACCATCGTAGCAACATATCGGCGAAAATCAATGAAAAGACGAGCGTAGAGGATTTTTGCTCGTGTCATACATCTCTGGATGTATGAATGACAGTAAAAATTAAGTCAAACCAACCAAAGGAAATGGAGAGAGAGAGAAACAATTTTATGGTCGGTAGTAATATTAATTAAAGCAGAATAATGACTTAGATCAACTGTAAATACATTACAATATTTTAATTACCTCTTGTTGGTTCAGCATTTCGCTTAGTTTCTATTCCATACTAATTTCCATGCGCCATTAAGTGAATGGCTGAGCATTCGGTTTTCAAGAAGCTAACCATGTGTTTGTAGTGCTATACTTTCTTCATTAAAACCATCATTTATGTTTATTGTGTCTTATATTGATTTAATCAAAATGAATACAAATTTATCAATCGGCAAAATTGATTGTGAATAACTACCAAAGGCAAAGAACTACATTTTCTAGTGGACACACTCATCAGGGATGTGAGGAGTTCATTCACTTGGTCAATACACAGTTGCCTGTAGACAATCTTAACTTTGTTCTAAAGGCAAATGTGTTTATTTGTATGTGATATAAATAAGATATATGTATAGTGTGTACGCTGTATCGATGATATACCACTCGTATAAATTTTTCATTAAAAGGAAGCTAGCAAGCCTCGATTCCTTTTAATTAAAGATTTATACATCTCATGGTATATCATTGATACAGCGTTCGTACTATACATATATTACACAGTAGAACCTGTCGTGAAAGAAAACCCCTTCTCCAGAAAATAATGGTCTCTCAAGACAGTTGGTCTTTCATGGCAGGTCACAACACTGTATCAATAAATCTGTGTATGAGAACCCCGTCTCTCAAGACAGGTGGTCTCTCATAGCAGTGGTCTCTCAAGACAGGTTTTACTGAATAGATACGTACATACACCACTGGTTATCTCTAACAAGCATTCTGATAAAGTTCGACTTTCATATGCATGCATTTAATCAAGAAAGAGCACAACAAAATTTCTCGAGAAATTGTCTATTTCAACATTGCAGAAGTTTTACATGTAGTTAGTGACATCATTCTTAAGGCTCAAAAATATGTTACATGCAAAAGTTGTTGTTGTTGTTGTTGTTGTAGGGTTTAACGCCATTTTTCAGCACAAGTTAGGCTATACATGGCAGCCAGTATTAATGGTGGAGGAAGAACCAGGGAAAACCCCGGAAAGAACCACCGACCCACGAGAAGCTACTGGCAAGCTTTCTCACATACCCACATTGTCCGAATCCGAGACTCGAACCCATGCCAACAGAGGTGAGATGGCAGTGATCTGTAACGGTGAGTGCTTTAGACCACTCGGGTCCCTACATGCAAAAATAGGTCATCTTCTGGACCCAAATCAGCACACCATATAATAATTTCATAACTTTTCAATCACTCAGATATACAATTATAATGCACACCTGACAATCTTGACGAGACCATCTCAGTAAGACAGTTGATTTATTTCCGTAAGGTTGACCATTTTTTTGTACAGTGTAACAAAATATCATAAACTGCTACTGTAAAGCTGTAAAACAAGTTTGGTATTCAAAAATTGCAGCAACAGTAAACATTATGTTCAACCGAAAAGTTTGTATAGTACACGTAGACCTTATTTACTACTGGTAAAGTTGCCCAAACTTCATTTTCAAACCCTATGCAGCTCAGTGGCTAATTGCTATCTCTCAACAGGACTTAATTCTTGGAATTGTTTCAATTTCACATGACGACGGCAATTACACCTCCCACCACGAGACATACTCAAATTGACACATGTGCAATTAACGTAATTGTGTCCCTTCCTGCTTTTATTCACAAGAATTTGAATATTCCTCTTGATTCTTCTGTGCTGATTATTAACACATTTTAAGAAGCTTATTATGCTTTTTGTCTTCAACATGCCTCGCTTGCTGGATGCCATTTTTTAAACATTCTATAATCAACAGTTTGATCATACAGACGCTTTCCATGAAAAAAATATGAGCAGTTTAAAGCATTGCAGTACTGCTGTAAAGTTAGTCTTGTTACCTGACTAATTCCAATAATTCTAATATGAAACCCAGATCCAAATCACAAATGGATAAACCAATCATCCGGATTTTTAGGCAACAATCATTTTTCTGTTGTTTTTACTTTTATTCCACAAGTCCGTATTTTAAGGGTCATTTTTGTAAGACTTGCAGCAAAATCCTACGGGTTGCCAGGTCTGTTAATGATATCTGGTGATTGAAAAGTAATGAAATTGTTACAAGGTGTGCTGATTTTGGTCCAAAAGTTTACATACTCAGCCAGTGTAACATATTTTAAAGCCATCAGAATGATATCACTAACTGTATATTGTACTACTTCTGCCATGTTGGCAATGCATCTTTCAGTCTGGATTACCGTACATGCATGATCCACTTAATTCAAAACTTGATTTCAAGCAGGATGCATCAGATAAAATCGTCGAAAATCTCTTCATTAGGGTACAACTTTTGCTCTTTCTGCAAAATGTACATGTTGAGAGGATACTGGCCAAATAAGTGGATCAAATAACATTTTGTTTTGCCAATACTCACCTTAAAATGCAAGCTAAAACAATAATAATGTCAGATACGCAAGATCTGGGGCTTTTGCTTTACACAAAAACCAGTAATTCCATGCAAAATGTTATCACAAGAGCACAGGACATAATGTAAAGAAAGATCTTTTGATCCCCAGGTCTAATGCTAATTTACAAAAGCTGCTTAGAGTCATTCCCCATTGTTTCAAGTACAGCTACCAATGTCTAAACCAAAAAGTACTTATCCACCTGTTTTTTTCGTTTCTGTTCTCTTCTGACCAGCGGTGCGAGGCACTATTTATGCTGAAGTTTTCAGCCTCCTTTCAGGTCAGAGTATAGGTCGCTCACAAGTGCTTAATACATTTTGACTGACCTTTTTATGCAGGTGGTTAAATAAAATCCCTCTTCTTTGACCCATTTCATTAAATATTTTTGCTATTAATCCCCGTCAGAACAGAACACCTGTGTATCCATCGGTCATTGACCTGAAATTTAAAACTGTTGACACGTGCATGGAAAGTAATGTCACCCCAAGGTAAGAGTATCATTAGCTCCACCCAAGCAGTAGTCAGTTCCAAGTTTTATAGACCCCTCTTAATATTGTCTCGTGAATATTAATGACTAACTCAAAACACGGCTTACTGAGCATAGATGCCTTAGGTGGCAAATTTCTTAACTTAGGGTATGGTGTGACTTTTTGAGCTATTATTGTGTAATAATTAAAGATATGGACATATTTGTGAATTTGATTTTTCGGCTTGTGGTGCTCTTGAAATTCATGTGAGGCATGTACACCTCATGTAGTCACTGCACAGTGTATAACCAGTGAAATACCAATAGTTGGCTAGAAAGCAGAACTAGCTAAGAGCAGTGCAAGATATTAAAATGAGAGGATGTGTTAATACAATGGACTTTGTCAGCGGTCATACAACACCTCAAGCGATACAATATACACTATACAACACTATTCGTGGGGAGAAAAAGACGGACTGGGAACACATGAAATAATATATGAGTTGTCACTTGAAAACCAATGTGAAACATTCTGTTTGTAATTGAGTTTTGCAGTCTTTCATAATCTACAGATTTATGCCAATGACTTTCCAGCAACTCCACTATCCTTTATTGATGTAAAAAATGTTTCTTGAAGGTCATTCAATATTCGGTTTCCGTATGAACCAACAGATCTGTCCAAGTTACATCAGTATACATTCTGTTAAACGAAAACAAAACATCCTCGTACAATCCAATAGTTCTGATATAATTATAATGCTATCCAATCACTAATAAATTTCATCTCTTCTTTTTAGGAATCTTCTACAAGATTTATTATGGTGCAAAAAAATGCCTCTATTGATTTACTTGACTAGCATGTGGTTTTTAGAATAACTATTTCATTAAACTGCTCCATTCAATCATTGCATATTATAATAATAAAACTTGTTGTTTTTGCAATAAATTCATAGTTTATCGTAATCTGAAAATATTTAATTTTTTCCTCTCACTAGTTCTTAATTACCGTTTCGAAACTGCAAATGGTTGTCTAAGTTATTTTCTCATTTAAGGTTGACTGGGCATGGGGCTATCTCAGGG
This sequence comes from Megalonaias nervosa, assembly GCA_016617855.1. Classification (NCBI taxonomy): domain Eukaryota; kingdom Metazoa; phylum Mollusca; class Bivalvia; order Unionida; family Unionidae; genus Megalonaias; species Megalonaias nervosa. The sequence continues at coordinate 17,002 of JAECUM010007464.1, read as the reverse complement.
CAGTCTTTTCCTTACTGATGTCCATGACTTGTAATTAGCTTTTGTAAATTTATTTGAATATACAAATGTTGACTTTGTAACCTAGTCAGTGCGAATAAACAAACTATGTTACACAAAAGACTCGTACACAACACTAAAGTGTTCTGAAAAATTGCCTCTAGCTGTAAGGCTTTTATTAAATTGCCTCTAGCTGTAAGGCTTTTATTAAATGCTATTACTATTTAGAACTAACTGAAACATTTGTTTAATACATACAGTAAAAGGAGAACAATACTTTAAAATGAAGAACTTTTATATCATGAACATATAGTATCAGTCAGCTGGGAATTTGATTTTAAAATGTAACAAAGTGCTTCACATTTCTAAAACAAAAACTTCATTGAAACATGAGCAAAAATGGATGTAATTTAGAATACTCAGTTGAAAGAGTGGTCCTTGACTCCATCTCTTCTCATCTTAGTTATCCATTTTATAAATATAGGATTCTTTGGAACTGATTGAAAATGAACTGTTGGATCATATTGTGAATCTGAAGTACAAATGGGTACACAGCAGTGTGTAATGATATTTTTACTGTATTGCTAGCGACATCCAGAACTTCAGCAGTTGCTGATACAGCTTGCTCAGTGAGCTTCATTCTGGCAATAGAATCTCGGGTATGCATTTGAGAGAGGTTGATAGTCCTTGCTGTCTAGACTGTTCACATGTTACTCTTGTCTTGGGGTGATGCTGCCTTCCACACACATGCATCAGCAATTTATATTTCTGACACTCCAGCACAAATCTGGCCTCGCACCTGTAGTTTCCGCTACAAGTTATGTCAGAAAAAGGGTGTAGATCTACTTGTTGGCTTACCAAATATTTATTTCGACTACATGTTATTTTCAGATTTGAACTTTTGATTAGTCCTACATGCAAGACCTGGACGCTGATATTTGTTTCGGACGTCTAGGACCTAGATGCCCAAAATAATAAATATCAGCGTCCAGGTCTTACATGCAAGCACAGGGGTTCGTTACAAAGAAAATTAGGAGTATCCGTCCATGAATCAAGGGATGGGTGTTATATTGTTACAGGTTAGACCCACCCACCCCCGCCCCCATCTCTTTTTTCATACTCCTAATTTTCTTTGTAACGAACCCCTGTGCATGCAAGACTAAACTCTTTATCAGCTCCTGGCGAAATATATTAGGGTTTATCGGGGAAAATCAAATATGTAATAATGAGAGCCCGGTAAATCCAAAATTGTTAATAATACTCCTTGAAAATGCACCTTTCAAAATACCTTGAGCATAACCATTGTTGGTCAACCAGAGATGTATTTATAACAGGTTTCCTATGGTCTTTTCAGGACAAAAATACCTAGTTTTTGGATAAGCAAAGGTATGATAAGATTCAGATGTATATTTCAATAAACTATTTTAGACGAGAAGTCTGGATTCGTCAAATGTGTTGTAAAACTTCAAAAAACGAAAATACTCTCATGACTGCGAAAGAATCCACGTGTACAAGTAGTCTTGTTCCATGTTTCGCATCCTGTCAGACTCCTTGCTCCAATGTAAGGACAACATATTGCAGGAAACCCGACTGGTTTAATGAGATAATCTGTACCCCCTTTTGTATGATGCAACAAATAGTTCTCCGTTTTCATGCACATGCAAGTTCATAACATAATTCAATTCAGATGAATTATTGCAAAATGTTTCTGCCACTATCGCCACATGTAAAGCCATAGGCGATCTAACATGTCAGGCTTATTTCATTTAGTTTAGTTTCATGACACCTTACACCTTGCTACCGCCGTCATGGATTACCAAGAAGTACCAACTTTTACTTTCACTTTCAAGTCGCATCATGTAGACGTACCACACAATGTCGGCTAATTCTGTTCGTCGTGTAATTCTGCGCAAAGATACGTCATTTCTGTCAACATTGGATAACATCGTTTTTTGGACAAAAGTCCAATTTGTATCAATAAAGAACGATCGTCCTTTAATTAACGAAAGTGATGATCATAAAGTGTTCAAAAGAATACTACATTTCTAGTCATAACGCATATGAAAGTGTGATTTCTAAATTTCAACATGAAAGACTCACTCCATGACTTTCTTAAACTTGTAACCCAGAAAATCCTATTTAATAGTTATCTTTTAGAATCATACAAATAAATACATTCAAAAGATAGAAATGTTTACGTTAGAGTAATACTCCATCTTAACAAGTTTCTAATTTTGTAAGTTGTCCCACACCTATTTTATCGTCTGCTATCTAACTTTTTAACTTCCGCTCGAACAGGAGTCTTAATAAATTTCGCCGGCGTATAGTCTGTTTCTATATTCTTTAGTAATTTTTTTTCCCCTATAAACGAGACGTTGTAAACACATTACATCCTATTCATTATTGTTTCTCTTCAACATAATAGCTTCTATTTTTTTTTAAAATGTTGGAGTTTATAATTTTTTTTTTTAAAGATCAGTTTAGTGTTTAGTTTAATATTTCTTGCCATTTATTGACATTGTTACGTTGAATTTTTTAAACCAGTTATAAACCTGAACAAATTACTCAACTGAAATGCTGACAGAAAGAGTCCAAAGTAATGTATTTCATTTCCACAACCCAATGCATAAACATTACATATTTTCGAAGCTATGCTCAGAATAGGCCGACATATCGAGAGTCATCAAAACACAGGTGTGTTATCCCGCTTGTCCAAAATTAATATTTTGAACAGAATATTCTGGTGACAATTGCCTCTTTTCAAATGGTAAGCATTGCAGTATTTTAGGTTCGTCAATCGGTCGAATTCGGTATGAGTTTTGCATCATTATTGGTGACGGCAACCTTACGTGCGCAGAAATGCCCGACAGCGGTGTATATCCTATAATGTCCAATAAATAAATAACATTTACTCAGGTGAATGAAATGATTTAATTAGATGATTGTGATGAATAAAAATATATATTGCACAATATGAAAATAAATAACTGCAGTTAAAACGTTCTTATGTGTTGTCTTTTCTTAAAGTTCTTAAGAACACTTTTATGTTCACCGATACTTCAACACTGAACAATTCACTGAATGTACGTCCTCCAGTGACATAGGTACTCTCTCCAATGGCCTCATTGTGTAGGTGCGCCTTCATATGTCTCATCCACTGTGTAACGAATTATAGGGTACTTGTGACTGCGGCTCCCATGTCCCGACGTTCTTAGAACGTCCCGGGTTTGTCCGCCCTTGTGGCAGGAATCTCTGGCTAGCACAAGCTGACGTTAGCAGACACAACCCGGCCTTATCTCACAAGGGTTGGAAGCGGCTACAAAACGAAAGTCGTTTTGAGTCATATATTATAGGTTTAATGTGTACATTACATAGAGTGACTTGTATACAGTGCCCTCGTGCTGTTTTATTCCAGTGCTCTTTTATGCTACGTCTACATTTACTTTTATCTCTCTACACTCTCTTAAAAAAAAAACTAACAGTGTATGAATGCAAGATACTGAAAATATTAAATATTTACGTAGCAACTGACCTATACAAGTAGATTACAACATAAAAGCATAGTAGGCCTAAATTTAATGTACTAGCGTTGCATACTTGAATATGAATTACAATCAATATATTTGACAAACACAATAGTAAGTAGGTTATAAACAATGACTTGTACTAATAAATATGTAAGTAGCGAACAACAATTTACTAGAATGAGTTGTAATGAATAAAATAGAATCCTCAAAACACTACTCCTATTCTATATAAACAAAAAGAAAAAAGAAAAACTTTACCTCCCAGTAGCATAATTCCCAGTTGCAACACTTTTCCCGATATTATTCAAAATAAAAGAAATAAGGAAATTTCCCACCTTAATCTGGCCGCTCCAACTGTCCAGGTTTTAGTTCCTTTCCATAGAAATTGTACGTGCCAAAGTTTTACACTGCATATAGTCGATTTATATAGACCCATTGCAGGTATCATTAAGTATGGAATCCTGTTAGGGCCAATCGCTCCATCGCTCCATCGTGTAGTATATCACCAGGCGACGGAGCGATGAAGCGATGTGATGGAGCAATGGAGTGATGCGATGGAGCGATGAAGCGATGCGATGGAGCGATGCGATGAAGCGATGAAGCAATGCAATGGAGCGATGCGATGGAGCGATGGTAATTTCATCGCTCCATCGCATCGCTTCGTCGCTCCATCGCATCGCTTCATCGCTCCATCGCATCACTCCATTGCTCCATCACATCGCTTCATCGCTCCATCGCCTGGTGATATACTACACGAGTCATCGCGGCATGCACACGGGATGAGAATAAACCACAAATCATGCGTCACTAGATTAACCGGAATATATATATATATTTACCGGAATAAATACAGGAATAAAAGTAATTACGGGAATATTATGTAATTAAAAATTAAACAGAGGTTTTATCTCTTTTAAAACAGATCTTGGCTTACTTGTGTTAATGCAATGTAACAATTTTGTTTGTGAACACTTCGGGTTTGCTTTTAATTTTCATATTTTTGTTAATGCAGCGTGTGATTTTCCCACAGAAGTCATCTTTCCCATAAAATTCACTAAATATCAGATTTTTAAGCAAGTCGTTAGACTGTACCTACTGCAATCAATATGCAATTTAAATTAAATATTGACTGCAAATACTTAAGTTGCAATTTCGCTTAAAATTGCATGAAATTTAAATCTTAAATCTTCTTTTTATTATGGTATTACACAATTATTCCGGTAATTATTTTTTCTTCCCGTATTTATTCCAGTAAATACCTTTATTCCGGTATTAATACTGGGAGGTACCTTTATTACGGTTCATCGTCTCATCCCACATCACGCAACTTTTAACTACTTTACAAAAAGGCGACCCTTAATGAATGGATAAGAAGCTTGATCAACAATAGCTATTCATACACGCAAATAATAATGCCTGTAAAGCTGAAAAGAATGTCGTTTTGAGGTAAATATACCTCTTCAATCTTGTTATGAATTAATAAACGTTTGATAGCGATTAAAGGCTTACTTGTAAGTTGAAGATTCTCACACATGATTTTTCTATCGACATTGTAATATTTTTGGTGGAGGTTATTATATATTAAAGCTCTTGATTATCAGTAAAATTTCTCTTCGTGACCATAAATGGAGATTACAATAATTTTATATTAAACAGATGATTAGCTTACATTTTTTCCGGGATTTTATATTCCTAAACAGAATGGGGAGGGGGTAACATTTCAAGACGAGAGGGCAAACATCTATTTAGTGACATATAAATGGGCTCTTAATTCACCAACTTTTTTTCCCAGCTCGCATAAATAGTGACTGTTAGCCGTCTGGCGTCTGTGCATCCGTCCACACTTTTGTTTTAGTTTTAAGTAATGTACAGTTATAAAACTTGGTGGATAGGTTCCTCTTTAAGTAATACAGACTCGATTTGATATTTGGTATACATGGGCACAGAAATCAGAAGTCAACCGGGCCTTGAAAGTGGATGGAGGGGTACTCGAGATGACAGGACTTACTTTCCTTTCCTAATTTTGCAACAATTTTTCTATGTATTTGTGTAATGAGTCGAGTCCGCTGAGGTTATGAGTATCAACTACACTTCTTAACAGTTATCGCCATTTCAAGCGGCACCTGCCGCGTCTTGGATTAAGAAGACGAGGAAACTTCAACGCATATAATGTCCAACGAGCACTTTGGGTAGTCCTGTCTATATTATAATTCACCTTGCAGAAAGGTATCTCAGTAGTTTTTAAACTCTATGTATCATTTAAAGCTATGCACTATAAAGTCATTGAGAAGCAAGGGGGGTGGGGTGCCAGAACCCCCCAAAAATGGCGATCTAATTTTCAGGGAGCCCCTCATAAAGGCCCCTTTTTCAAAGTGGGTGCTTAAAAAATGTTGTTTTAGCCAAGTAGTGTTGGCTTATTAAACTATCCAACAGCCAATGAGAGTACGCTACCGATTTTTTTGGGGGTGGGTGGGGGTGGGGTGAGGGGGTGGGGTGGGGAGGCCACCCAACAAAATGGCGGCCGACAAATTTATCTAACCTAAAAAAATAGCAAAAGGTAGTGCCCGCGACCAGGTTGAATGACGTTGGATATCTGTTAAATCTTAGGTAATTCTTATATTTTTCTTTTTCCATTGCAATTGTTGGATCACTAAGTGCGAAAGAGGCTTCGTGGTTTGTTAATTTGTAATCAAGCACAAAATGCTCCATTATACGTTGAGCAACACAATTAAGCAAGCCTTTTTTCATCGGAGCAAGAGTATCTATGTCTGTTTCATTTAAACGATAAATTGCGTAAACAACAGCGGATACTGGATATGCGTTATAGTAATACGGTTTGTAGGTTCCGGTGAAAATACCTGTTTTAGAATTTTTATTTATCTTGACAACATTGTTATGTCGACGTGATTCCTTGACAGAGTCTAGTTTATCACAAATAATCCAAGTCGGATCATCTTCGCTAATATGTTCGACAATAAATTTTATTCTGAATATGTTGTTGTTGTTGTTTTAGGGTTTAACGCCATTTTTCAGCACAAGATAGGCTATACATGACGGCCAATATAAATGGTGGTGGAAGAACCCATGGACTTGAAGCCACGCAAACAGAGGTGAAACGGCAGTGATCCGTAACGGTGAGCGCTTTAGACCACTTGGCCACTAAGGGCCTCTTCTGAATATGTACTTGCTGTCATGAACAAGATTATTAATAATAGTAGCCGCTCGTTTGTCATTCATCGTGGAATCAATAAATATTCCATCGCCATCTATCTTAAACGTTGAAAAAACATCGTTGATAAATTCGTTCTTCGCCATTTTCATAAAATCATGCAACTGTAGTTGGAACGGTGGCTGTTTCTTATCGTTGGTTAACCTGACAAAGTCGAACTTGGTGATGTACTCTGGTTCTATCGCCGATAATCTTTTTCGTTCTCGTTCAAACAAATTATCTCTACTCTTCTCTGGTTCGATTTTTTTTAATCTCTCAGTTTCACTCTCGGTTAATAAGAATATTAACTCGTTCAGTAATTTTTTTTGTGCGATTTCTGACCTTGGGAAAGCTGGTTTTATTACACTAAAATACTCTTCTTGCATTTGTTTTGCAATAGTAGATTTAGTCATCTACACAATTAGGAAACGTATTATCTTCAATTGGACTAAATCCAATAATATAATATGCATTAGGCAAAAAATAGTTGTCGCTGGCTCATGATCGGATCAGTAAGTCCTTGTGGAAAACAGTGTCGTGGAGAATACTGTGGATATCACATGGCCAGTGTTTGCCGTGGCAGTACTGGACCAACCATGTCTGAATTGTGGGGTTAGGGTTAAGGGAAAGAACCAGTTATGTGTGTCTTGCGGCGGACGAAAATATTGTGCGCTCAAACGATATTACGAGAAAAAAATTCTTCTGATGACATCAGAATAAAATACTCACAGGATTATCTCGAGAAGTATTCCTCTGCTGAAAAATAATGTTATCTTAGAAGAAGAGAAATTTATATAAATGGAACAAATTGAGAACGAGATTGTCTTGATGAATTAAGATGTCATCCGATCTATGATAAATATGAAGCTAGCAGAGCCGGAGTTGTAAGACATTGTCGTATTAAAAAAACAATCGGTAAAGTCATCAGTACAGGAGTAGTGAGTGGGGGCATTATAGCGACAATGGGACATCCATGTTAAAAAAAAGGATCCCCACACTATCCCGGCAAGGGGAATTTAACATGGGTGGGCATATAGAGCGACAAAGGATTGGGCCTGTCTAGTGATAAGGGGAATTTAACGGGTGGGGTGGGGGACGTCACCGTACTGGACACTGGGGAAACAATGGCAACATTGTTGCAAGTGGCTGACCTCAATCGGATGGAACAGTGTGGCAAGGGGTTATGCGTTATTCTCACCCATGCGACAGAGAAATCTAGCTGTTTTGCTAACCTCACTTTTCTTATCTCACTATAGTCATCTCAGACCACTTGTCTCAGTCAAAGTATCCACGCGCTCAGAACTACTTTAAAAAAGGAAACCCGTGTTGTCTTCTGCTGTGCCTTACGTTGTTGTTCTAAAATCAAACAACAACAACGACAAATATGTAACAAAAACATAGTAACTTAAGGTCAATCCATCTTTGAGAACACACCATACCAAAACATTTTGAGAGAGACAAAGACACACATATACACGATGAAGAGCTTTTGATATTACGCTAGTTTGTTCCACGCAGGCCTAGCTCAGTACATTTTCATGTTAGAGCCATTAAATGTAGTTAAAGCTACCTAATTAGTTTTAAATACTTCGTGTGAAACAAATTATATACTGTTAGCTACATTTAATGACGCTGACCCGAAAATTGACTGTGCTACATATAGGATAAAATTCTCAATGCTGTGTGAAATGAACTATGACAGAAAACACTGATCTATGCACATAGACTATAGACCTGTACACTTCATAGCCCCCAACTATCTTAACAACTATAGAAAACCTAGTAACAGCTAGAAATGTGTTATGTCAAACATGCTTTATTCTAATTTTGTTAAGCATCTCCATTGTGCCCCAGTTGAATCAAAAGTATACGTACAATTTTTAATGACAAATAATGCACTTACCAGCCTGAAGGGATCATTTATCCGTCAACACATTAATCCAAAAGCAAATTTCACTGTAGCACTTGATATATTTTAAGACAGAAAAATAAATTTTCAAACAATCCGTGAACTTGAAAGTTTAGCAAATGGTTATCCGCTTGGGTCGGTATTTGGAGGGTTTATATACACGGGTAATTTTACAAAAAATATTAATTACAACACAAGTATGTCACAAACAGTTTCACCTCCTCCAAAGAAAAGAAGACTTATATGCGATAGTGACACAGATTTCTAAGTACCCATGAATAATCAAATGCAACATGTTACTCTTCGTACTAAGTATAACTACAGTACAGCTGAGTACACTGTATCGTTCATTATTTACAATATAACTTTTCAAAATGGGAACTGATGAAAACGAAACAGTTTCTTGTAATAAATATTAATTATTTATTGTTGATTTCATATAAAATACATATATTAAATGTGATAATACCTCATTACTATGCGACGTTTGATGTTGTTATTTTTCTTTGCTCACGCGTATAAACTGTGTACTTCGGATGCAACGGTCACACCACAGCCATCATTAACACATTTGCATTCATGAGCCGCATGTAAACATTTGGACGTAACTATTACAGTAGTGAAGAGTTCTTTTTACTTTAAAGGATACTATTGGGTGATAAAAATAATCTACGTTGGAGTTTGAACCAGTCGCGGGGTTCATTTTCTCAAAGTCCACATTTTTCTGTCTATTTTCTTTCTCTTTTCTCTCCTTATCCCAGGTACCTTTTATCTTCTTCACCTCCTCTTCCATCACCTTTCTAAGCATTTGTTCTGCTTTATTTAATTGGTCTAATCCCCACTTCACAAAAGACCAATCTGTTAAATTCTCTATTTCTTCTAAAAAAGTACGTTACTTTTGTCACACCATCAAGAGCCGCCTTCAGCTTTCCAACTTTAACAAACTCCAACTTAATAAATCCTATCAACTTCTCCACTTCCTCCTCTATCACGTCTTTAACTAGATCTCTGGCCACATTTAGACTCGTCACTTGACTTGTCACGAAGTCTAGGGCAACTGGATACCTCCATTCATCTGCAATCCTTTCTACGACATTCGCTGCATCCATCATCCAATACCAACCGTCTTTTAAGTCATTCACTAAATTCATGTTTAATTCTGTTGACTGGTCAGCTAGGGTAGCCAGACGTAGCTTAGCTTTGTTGGATTAAAGTCGCATTCGCCCGTTGGACATGCGCCACCGGTTAATGCCCCCACAGGGGGCTGATTGACTTTTTCGAGGGGGACGGAATAGTGCCGCGTCCCCCAACGCTTTAATGTACACACAGTGTGAGTGGGAATAGACCCACACGGACTCACTCACACAGCTGGTTCGAAATGTCCGGTCGTGGCAAGGCAAGATGGGTGGACGGGAGGAAGACGCTCTACATCCGGGTTCATTTTGGCTCCCATGTTTCCGAAAGTTAAATGTTGTCGTCATGACGTAGTTATGAGTTTTGCAACAATTATTTGTGCTGCTTGTATAGGTAGTATTGATACAGTGGACCAACCTAAGATATTGTAGCGGAACACTCCGTCGGCTACTCTGCCCCGAGTCTCTCTATCTCGGGTTTTTTAGGATAGGTCTTGTATTTGGAGTGATACCCCGCTGCATCTGTTTAAGGACTGGCACTCCAGAGTGTGACAGATTTCTACTTCAGCGGGATAACGTCTTATTCCTGGCTTCTTGTGTGTCGCCGATTTGGTCGCATTCGTCGACTGGGTCGCAGACTTGTCGCAGTCTTGGTCGCTGACTGGGTCGCAGGGTCGCCGACTGGTTTGCAGACTTGTCTCAGTCTCGGTTGCAGACTTGGTCGCAGTCGCAGTTTGTGTCGCAGATTTGTCGCAGTGTTGGTCGCCGACTGGTGGCCGACTTGTCGCAGTCTTTGTCACAGACTTGGTCACACTCGCCGACTGTGTTGCAGTCTTGGTCGCCGACTGGGTCGCAGGGTCGCCGACTGGGTCGTAGACTTGTCGCAGTCTCGGTCGCAGTCGCCGATTGGGTCGCAGGGTCACAGACTGATCTTCCTGTGGTCACCGACTTGGTCGCAGAGTCATCGACTGGATCGCAGACGGGGTCTTCTTCTGGTCGCTGACTTGGTCGCAGGGATGTCGCCGAGTCGCGTTGTTATCCGATCGAGATCGACAGAGAGAGACGACAGTGCGAAATGTTGAAAGAAGAGTTATCCTCAGTCAAGAAAGTATATTACTTATGTTCTATTGCTTAACGGATCAGATTTATGGTAATGACTTCACTGGCCACAAAGGGCCTACATGACGGCACCATCAACTATATGATCCGTTAGCAATAGGATGGTATAATAATTAATAATTAAGGCAGGTTGTAATATATGGTCAAAGGCTAAACGGTAGTAATTTTGAACAATGTTGGAGTAATATTACATTTTTCGAACCTTATCTGTCTCACTAAGGAAGAACAGAATTGATTCGTTTGTTAGGTTTGGATTTGGATTGCTCTGATACAATAATTCAGGATTGGAGTATGGCGAACCAACGTTTTTAAGGGAACTGACTAGTTTTTCCCTTTGATTTTTGTATTTGGGGCAGGTATTAAACACATGTTGCAGATCCTCACTGTTGTGGCAATAGGGGCAATTGGAACCTCGTTCTACATTGGGTTCGATGTATTTTCCCATACTGCCTGCTCACAGAGTTTTGCCAGTTTTAATCCTGTTTATGACTCGTTGCACATGTTTATAGAGTGTTTGTGGGGCTTTGGTATTGCGGCACACTGTTTTCTGTATTGAGTACAGTGTACGACCCTTAGGGCATGAATCCCAATCTGTTTGCTATTTTGATGTGATTTTTTTGGAGATATCTTGCTGTATATCTCTGAGATGCTGTAGTCAATATGGATGAGGTTTGGGTCGTTAAGTTGTAATTTTGCTGCCAATTCAGCTTTGTCATTTCGTGGAATGTTATGTGGGATGGCACCCACATGAATTCTACAATTTGGTCTTGATTCAGCATATTTTTAGAAGCAATTTTGTTATTTTTAAGAAATTTTCTTGTCCAGTTGAGTTTCCGGGGTCCAGGAATTTAAAACGCTAAGCGAATCGCTTATTATTAACGTTTTCGGGAACTTATAATTATCTGTTGTTACGTGACTAGGCTCGAACTAAGTAACAAAGAAAAGAGTGAAGCCAACAAGCTTTGTAAATTAACAGAATAATTTATTTCCCTAGTAAACAAGGTAAAACTATGAAAAAAGACTTACAGTTTGTGAATCTAATCCAAAAATCAATCCTAGAATTTAAAAAATATAAGTCCTATCAATAAAAAGTTCTAAATGAAGCAAAGTTCGAATCCCGATGAAGTCCCAAGAGGGAAGGCGATGACGTCTTCTATAATCTCTTTTGTGTTGATGTGCCAATTGTTCATTTTTGAATCCAAGAATAAATAATCCGGCTTTAGAATTACGAATAATTTCCAAATAAATGTCTTTGTCCACGAATTCTGATGAATACTAAAGTCTCCAGGGAAAATAAATTATTTCAAATAAAATCTCAATTCAAAACTGGTAACAACAGGAAAAACACCTCTGCGCTCTGAAGGAGTGAAATTACGACTGAATTAAATCACTATAAAACGCTAGTTTTAAATGCAACTTGAGATCACGTGAAGGGCGCAGTAAGACCATAGGCCAACTGACACGTACGCCATGGATGGAAACGAATCATACTATAACATTCAATAATAAAAAAATAAAAAAAGAAAAAACGTTGTTTACAACAGATCTGACACGCAAGCCATTATGACCTTGATTACGACCAATGATTTTCACTCTGTGTTTACCAATTCTGAATCAAGCTCAGAATTAGGTCAGCTAAAATACAATGTTGCAATCAGACTTGTTTACTGTGAGAATAAGAAAAACAGTCAGAACTGAACTGAATTTATAAAAAAAAAAATGAAATCCTGTAGACAAAATTAACATTACAGTAACATGTAATGCAATCAAATAAAATTAAAAAATTAAAACTATCAAACAAATAATTAAATTACATATCCGTAGCGCTGCCAATTTTATTGCTTCTAACATAGCCCAGAATTCTGCTGTGTAAAGAGAGCAATTATCTGCGATGCTTGATCCAGTTTCTTCATCTGTATCCGGGATAGTTAATGCAGCAGCAGTTCTGTGTGGGTTGTTTTTTTTTTTGTTTTTTGTTTTTTTATCCATCTATGTAAATTTCGACATAGTCTTTGTAAGAGTTGTCAATTATTGTTAAGATTTTGGATCTTATCTCTAGCGGGTGGTCTTGTTTGGAGCCAAAGGTTGTTGCTTGAAAGTTTTTGTTTTTGTTTGCACGTCCATGGGGTGGGGTCTGGGTGTTTGATGATTTTTGCCTGAAGTGGGATTCATGGCAATTTGCCCATTTTATGGCCCTGGAAAGTGCACTTATTACTGTGGCTACAGCCACACGTGTCACATTTTTCCTTGAATTTGCACTTGTTGGCTTGGTGGCCCCATGCTTGGCAATTACTGCAGAAGGGTGGTTTGTTGATGTACTCCATACACATGGAAGAGGCCAATGTTACCGTGAGGTTAAAGCGGAAAATGACGAGAATTTAGACAAACCAGAGAAAATTGTAGGAAATCTTCGGGCATTTGAAACATGTGTCATAAAATGATAGTTTCCAGAATAATCATTAATAAAGGCGGTCTTTAGAGAATAATTATAACTTCGATAGGAGTGATAAAATTATTGGCGGTTGAACAAAGTAATCATGATTGGCCAAGCTAAACAGTGGATATGGGCTCCCAGATGCAATCCAGGCTTTTAAGAAATTCTCCTCGCGAAAATAATCAGCCTAAGGCTCTGAGGTAAGTCAGAATTTAGCACCTAGAATCGGTATCAAGTACTTTTCTCGTTGAATTGCCTTAAGAACGCGTATCGGAAAGTGAGGGACACGAAATGACAGAGATTCGACTTCATGGAAATATACGAATCTCGAATAAAGTACAAGGTCAGTTGCATACACTATTGGTTCATTGATGTACGTTTATAATTAATTATTGAATTTTTTCATTTCAAATTCATACATCAATTTCTTATTGGGTTAAGAAGTAATTGTTTGCATGCATTGCCTCAAATGTTACATGACATGTATTATATGAATGAGTTCGGATTTATTTATTTTGCATGTAATGTAACTAATGTATCATAAAGATTTAATGCATTACTCTGATACGATTTGTGGGATTTCATTATATGTCTTAAATTATATGTATCATGTATGTTAAGAATTGATTGCACAACGTCTATGTCAATGGAACGCTAATTGGCAAAATAACACAGCTAGAACAAGGAGTAAAGTCACACAACTCATTTGCGCAATTAAGTTGTGAGATCTTTCAAATTGCCGGCATGTCAGCATAACCTGGCAGCTTCGGGTCCCTTGAATTCACTGCTGGTGACTGGTCAGCGTTGTCGTATTTCTTTTCCCCATCTCTCTCTTTCCGTCCAGCCTATTCGGGTTATCAACCCTAACATGGTTGCAGATTGCCATATTTTCCACTGTGCAGTACAGATATGGAGCTATTTTTCCTTCCAAATAATATATAATACGCAACCTAAATATTTGTAAAGTTTTGTCTTTTTGGATCGAATGATATCCTCAAACTTTTTATGTCAGATATTGTCTTATCGTGATTCAACAGAACTAAGTTAATATGGTCCGTTCGCAACCTGATACAGACACAACACTGTTATCGTAACATCAGTGTCTCTTCTAGCGGCTTCTCGCATTCCTAGCTCGACCATGACATAACTAGATCTCTTAGATACCATTTCATCACACTGTGGGCTGTAAATTACTAGCTGAATGATGTCGGTCGACACACGTTGATTTCCTCGGTTAAGGTAATTCAAAACAAAATTACACAAATGAATTAATGGACTTTACGTCTTGTCTTAACTGCAGTACTTATTCATTTACATGTATTTCCAGACATAGAAAATTCAATTCTTAGCATACATGATGCATCACTTAAGACAGATAAATTAATTCTCACAATTCGTATCAGAGCAATGCATGAAATTCCTACGATACAAGTCTTCTATTATATACAAACTACTAAGTCAGACCACATTATCGTTGCAAAATTGTATGCCATTCTTACAATACAAGAACCATATAACATTAAAGACGAACGCATGATTAACTTCTGAACTCAAGAAAAATTGAAGAATAAATTTAAAATGAATAAATTTAACAAATAATTACAGATTTACACCAATGAACATATTGTATGTGATTGAGATTAATATTTTTGCCCTTTCGTGACTCGCTTTTTAAGACCCATGTCTCTTGAACGATTTATTACACGAGAAACAAAGCATTTGCTAATTCCCTCGGAGTCCCCGAGACTTCTCTT
Organism: Megalonaias nervosa; assembly: GCA_016617855.1. Classification (NCBI taxonomy): domain Eukaryota; kingdom Metazoa; phylum Mollusca; class Bivalvia; order Unionida; family Unionidae; genus Megalonaias; species Megalonaias nervosa. The sequence goes on along the minus strand of JAECUM010007464.1, from coordinate 1,921 downwards.
TCGACAGAACAACTTGGACTAGCGAATTTTGAAGGGGAAATAACTTTAAACATTGAATTTCATCTGGGAAACACACACCCTAGTTTAGTTTAACTTATCAAGATTAACCTCCTCTAACCGCCTAAATTTTAACAATCCATCTAAGTCAGAATAATTCTCTCTATTCCGCTTTTATTAATAACTACTCATGGAGAATATCATTTTATGACGCCTATTTCCCAAATTTTTGCTCTGGCTTGTCTCACCTTTGTCAATTTCCGCTAGTTGACCTTAAGTTAGCATATCTCTCTCGCCGTTATCCAAACAAGAGAGGTTAAACATAGCAAGCTTCCAATTCATTGCGGGTCTAGCCCATACGTCAATCTTAATGGTTACGTGTCACTCTGACCACAGCAGAATGTTCTGCGAAAGTATCTACAACACTTTGCATCATTACAGATCCTGGATTATGGTTTATATACATTCAAGAAAGTTAATTCCTATTTATAAAGCACTTGCCAAGGCGCGGTTATAACTGGCAATTAATAGGTAGATCGGATATAAAGCATAATCAATGGAGGTTCCATAAATATAGTTTCTAGTTATTTGCTGTAATATCTGTTACATTTATATAACATCAGTTTAGTAAACAAAGATTAAAGTCAAGCCTCTATACGAATTATCATGCTGTACTATATGTACTTAAACTTTCAATTAATATCGGTGCAATATTGTAATACCATTTCATCCTTGTATGCCAAAACACGGCTACAAACGGTACAACATTCTAGCCAAACAGTTCAGAGTGATAAAACATATCAGTTATTCCATATGTACTCCTTTTATTATCCTGTATTCTGATACTGTACTGGTCCACTCGGTACGTATTTGATCAAGTTCGAAATGTCGTAATGATCGAGCATATAAGCAAATTATGTAAAAATGGACAAGATAGTCAAATGATCGTTCCCTTTAAAAGAGGGAGTAAACATATGATGTCGATATTATCGTGATCACTGGCGAAATGAATTATCTTGTCACAGTTTCATGTTCTTGATGAATCCATTAGGTAACGCAGAATCTATGAGCCGCAAAATGTTATTTGCAAACTTTTAAGAGATACGCATCATTCATCTGAAACAGATTTAAAATAATTTAAGTGTTCTATTTACACTGATTGAATAAATATTCATTATTGCAACAAGTCATAATTACTTCCACGACCTTCCAATGATATTCAACATTCCATTCAGTTTAAAAGTAGTTCTCAGATGTCCAAATGCAATCCATACGTGTTCTTCAGCAATGGGACCAAAATCCATTTTGTAGCAAGGGAAGAATCATCCTACCCACAAAGAACACCATGAATGCCAAATCCATGTCTTATAATCTTGACATGACCATCACTATGTACTACATACCTTTGTCACTAATTGAAATCAACTCACTTTAAAGACAATGTCTTGCTCTAGTGTCCGTACCTTGATGATCTATGATGATCCAACAGAAATCTTAGCACAGAGTCCTTATAAACAACACATCTAATATTTTGTTCAAACAATTTGACACGTTTTGAGTGGCATAATCTAATGCATTCAGCGTTGAATTCTATTAAATGATTTTCCAAACCAAGAATACATCGCCTATATCTCATAATGGAAAGACACTTTAATACACAAATTTTCAAAGGATTATTGCATACATGTATTAAAAAGACAGTAATAGTCAACATTGTAATGCAGGCCCAAAAATTTAAACATTTTATATAGATTTTTAATTTGAAATAAATACAAGACATATCACTGCTATAATTTAACTCCCTTTGGATATTCCATTATTCCATGTGGAGAAAACAGCCTCTGTTACATTCTTCGACATCCAAGAACTTTGCCGTTATCCTCCTTTCCGCCTTAAAGTTCACAACATATTCATGGTTTACGTT
>JAECUM010007463.1:0-54157 GCA_016617855.1 Megalonaias nervosa | reverse complement strand
AAATTCATTGATGTCACCATTTATAGTGATGTACCTTTGTATAATAATAATAATAATAATAATAATGAGGATTTTGTATAGCGCCTAATCTTTAGAAGCTCTAAGCGCTTTACAACATTTGACAACACTTAAAAAACATATATAATGATATGATTACAAAAATAAAAACAAACACCACGAAATTAGAAACAGAAAACAGGCTGTAAATATTTAAGGTAAGGATACATTATTAGGTCTTTAAGTCTGTTCTTGCAGTTGAAATAGGTGAGTTTTAAGAGTGCTCTTGAATGAGATCACTGTGTCTTTGTGTCTAAGTGCAGTGGGCAATTCGTTCCATGTTGCTGGGCCCTGGTATGCAAAAGAGTGTTGTCCATATGATTTCATTTTCATAGTGGGAATAATGAGAATACGAGTGTCAGAAGAGGAGCATAAGTATCTTGCTGGTGTGTACACATGGGTGAGGTCAGATAGGTATGTTGGACTGGAGCCCGTCAGTGAAACGTAGCACAGAGAACATATTTTGTGTTTAATTCTGTATCGAATGGATAGCCAGTGTAGGGTATAGAGCAGGGGAGAGGCATGCTCTGATCATGGTACTCTAAGGATGATCTGAGAAGCTGTCTTTTGAACTATTTGAAGTTTCTGGAGTAGATATTGAGACGAACCAGACAGAATTGAGTTACAATAGTCCAGTCTTGAAAGGAACAACACAAGTGTTTTAGTAGCATCAACTGAAAGATACTTGCGAATGGAGGTGATGCATCTCAGCTCAAGATATGCAGCCTTGCATGTGTTCATGACTTGTTGGTGCAATGAGAGAGTACAGTCGAGAGTAACACCTAGATTTCATACTGACTGTGTGAATTTGATGTTGGTGTTGCTGATATTTATTGTTTGAGGTAAAGGATGTGAAAGAGAAAGTCTTTGTGTTGTAATCAGAATGGCTTCAGTTTTATCATCATTCATCTGCAGCTTGTTACATGTCATCCATGATTTCACATCGGAAATGCACCTCTCTAAGCCTTGGATGGTAGCTTCAACTTCAATTGGGTGGCTAGATTTGTATATTTGGGTGTCATCAGCATACAGTTGGTGTGACACTGGATGATGATCTATGACACTTGAGAGTGGCTGAGTGTATAGAATGAAGAGAACAGGTCAAAGAACAGATACCTGTGGAACACCACAACATAGATCAACTGGGCCGGAGTGTTTTCCATTTGCGGACACAATTTGTGTCCTGTTGACCAAGTAGGACTTGAACCATAGTAAGGCTGTATCATGAATGCCAAATACATGCTAGAGACAGTGAAGTAAGATATCATGGTCTATTGTGTCAAATGCTGCATACAAGTAAAGGAGAGTGAGGACTGTAATCTTTCCGCTATCCAAAGCAGAGAGAAGGTCATTAACTACTTTCAGAAGAGTAGTTTCAATGCTGTGGCAAGGGCGATATGCAGAATGTACATTGCTAAAAAGACTGCTTGAATTCAGATGAGATACAAGTTGGGATAGAACAACTTTTTCTAAGATTTTTGACATGAATGGGAGATTAGTAACTGGGCGGTAGTTCTTTAAATCATTATGGTCGAGTGTTGGTTTCTTTGGCAGAGGCTTTACAATGGCAGTTTTGAAAAACGATGGGAATTCCCCGGATGAGAGAGAGGTATTAATAACATCAGTTAGTTGTTGTTGTTGTTGTTGTTGTGGGGCTTAACGCCATTTTTCAGCACTCGATAGGCTATACATGGCGGCCAGTATTAATGGTGGAGGAAGAAACCGGGAAATCCGCGGAAAGAACCACCGACCCACGAGAAGCTACTGGCAAGCTTTCTCACATATCCACATTCGCCGAATCTTAGACTCGAACCCACGCAGACAGAGGTGAGATGGCAGTGATCCATAATGAAGAGCACTTTAGACCACTCGGCCACTCGGGGCCCCACATCAGTTAGTGAAGGCAATATTGGATCTAAGCACTCAAGCAGCAGTGATGTAGGAATCGGATCAAGTTCACATGACTTTGGTGCACTCGTCGTCACGATTGTATGTACTAAATCCATATAGACAGGTTCAAATGCTGCTAATGGTTGCCGCTGAAATTCTGTATCGCAAATGTATGGTGACGACGAATCAATTGAAATTGTGTTGTCAAGCTTATCTATGATGGTTTGTACTTTGTCACGGAAGAAATTTGCAAACAGGTCGGGAAGGTCAACTGGAGAGAAGGTCATTGGAAGTGGTGTACATTTGTTCCTTGACATTAGCTTGTTAGTAATCTCGAATAGCTCTTTGCAGCTTTTCATATCATCATTCTTTGTCATCGTATATGTAATTCACTGATGTACACCATATATAGTGATGTACCTTTCTATCATCATTCTTTGTCATCATACATGTAATTCATTGATGTCATCATATATAGTGATGTACCCTTGTATCATTATTCTTTGTTATCATACATGGAATTGATTGATATACACTATATATAGTGATGTACCTATGTATCATCATTCTTTGTCATCATACATGTAATTGATTGATATACACTATATATAGTGATGTACCTTTGTATCATCATTCTTTGTCATCATACATGTAATTCATTGATGGACACCATATATAGTGATGTACCTATGTATCATTCTTAATCACCGTATATATAATTCATTGACATAAGCATATATTGATGTACCCTTTAAGTTATCTTCTTTTTAAGTCATTGACCTATTGGTTATTGATCAGTACCATAGATGGCAATTGCTATGACAATTATATTGGAATGATGTACAGCTTACAAATTAAAATTATGTCTGTTGAAAAGAATGCTATTTTATTCTGTCTTTTATTCTGTCTTTTATGAATAATCTTTCATGTAAATCAGCCTCTGCTTGTATGCTTAAAACAGATCAAACTGTACTAATAAGATCATTCATTTTTGGTTTGAATTTACATATATTATGGTATAGTTAAACTTCACATCATTATGGTTAGAGAATTATTTTACGTGTACTTCCATTTCCTGATTCTAGAGGGGTTTGTACAATCATATTCATTAATCCCAATCCAGTCATAATTACTTTAATGTCATAAATGATATATACAGAAGCAGGCTTCCATAAGCAGGTGAGGAGTTGCAGCTGCCCTCTGCTGTTTTGCAGATTCCAATAAAAATGTTACACCTTGAAATGATGTTCACCATAGTACATATTACTGTGTATGAGAGCAAACTGCCATTTGATCACTTTGGGGAAAAAAAATCAAGTAAGTCTAACTTTAGGAATGATTGAGTTTCGTACCATAGAGAGATTTTTTAAACCTGAGCAGCTCTGTTTCTTGAAAAGATATCTTTATAATATCAGTTCTAACTTCTGGATCAGTACCTATGATGCATCATCAAAATGCTATCAAGGAAATAGGAACACACTTTGAAACATATTTGGGGCAACAATGTTTTGAGAGACAAGAGTGAGAGGGAGAAGTTGGGTCCAGCTGCTATGAGGGGTGCATACAATTAGAGGTTATAAGAAATTTATGTACAAAGAGATCCATTGAAGTCTTCTGTCAAGAGTTTTCAAGCAGTATCTAATAGATATTTCATTGTTAAGAGTATTCAAGGAGTCTCCAAAAGAGGTTTCAATGTTAAGAGTATTCAAGGAGTCTCCAAAAGAGATTTCAATGTTAAGAGTATTCAAGGAGTCTCCAAAAGAGGTTTCAATGTTAAGAGTATTCAAGGAGTCTCCAAAAGAGGTTTCAATGTTAAGAGTATTCAAGGAGTCTGTGCCAGAGTAGTAATTTTCTGGCAGGACAACAGTAGTGCAGTTGATAGAGCATTAGACTCCTAATGCAAGGGTCATGTGTTCAATACCTGTCCAGGCCACCTTGGTTGGCTGTCTCAGTGAGTCCATGGAAGAGGCACTTAGCTCCCATTTCCTCAGCATGATATAGACAAAACTGTGTTAAAAGTGCCCTTAAAATCCACAAAAAAAACCCAATGAAATTTCTGGTGTTGTTGTCATCATTGTCAATATCAACTATTTGGCAAGGATTTGGTTAAAGTTTTTCATTTGTATATACTTCCTAAACCCCATGATAGGTTCTCATCAAATGTTGCAAGAATCTTTATAAAGCTAGTCATATCTACATGGGATTTTCACTAAAAGACATACGGTATCTATATGGTACTAAATGAAAATGGTGCCAATCAGACCTCCAGCAAATCCTTTATCAGATCTTCTCCAAATGTATTGCCAGTTGCCTGGGAGTTTGGATCATCCTGAATGTTTAATTGTATCAACATGGGTTGTCACAACAATATTCTTCCTGCAATATTTAAGTGGTTGTGAATAATCTGACCACCTAACATATCCACAGTTTTTGAAGAAGTCTTGAAAACCAAACCTGACTGACCTTGGGGTCAATTCAGATGTCATTGCTTGCATTTTTGTACTTCACTGAGCTGAGGAACACAGAAACCTAACATATACTAGTGAATTTTGACCAGACTTTTTATTTTGCTGAATTCCACCATTCAAGTTGATAGTCAGCACTGACATTGACTTTAAGGTTCAAGGTCTTGACTGGAGTTTTTAGCTGTACTGTTTTGTAGCATAGTAACTTAAACAAGTATGAACAGACTTTTTATCTTTCAAACCAGTATGTAAATATGTTGGAAAAGTAATTTAAATGATACCAATATTGATAAGTTCATTGTTTTAAATCAGTAATGCCTGTAGATTTAATCAAACTTAGGATATGGTTATATCTTGACATTGTCTTCGACAAGTCATGTGATCATCTATCCATCTTGTCGTGTTCAAGGTCAAAGGGCATGATAAAGAAAGTGTGTACTGCACTTGCAGGTTTATAGTGAACTTGTTAACTCAAATATATAAAAAAGATAGCATTGTGACCAAATTTGGTGTGTTGGAATATTTCAAGAATTCAGAGATGGTTTCGATACACAGCAGTCAAAAAGAAGAGATAATTTTGGCTGGGATTCTTGGAAATTTATTTAAGCCAGTAGAACATCAATCCTTCTGAGGGGCCCTTGTTTAATAATTATGTTTAGTGCTATTTTGCAGTGTAATTATTGTTCAGCCTGGTGGCCAGTTGAGCACACAACCAAGGTAATTATGGATTTGCAGTCTCTGTCAGTAATCAAAGGCCATGAAAAAAGAAGGGTTTTTAATTAAATTTCAATTTTGTTTACTTTATATATTTTGGGAAGGCATTTTATTAATATTTTCTCTATCGGAAATCAGTAGAATGACCTCAAGTCTTCATAAACCCAGTCCTTATATAGAGTTATGTGTGATATTGATTTTTAAATTGGACCCTAATCTGATTCTAAAAAAAATAGACAAGAAATACTTTCAGTGAAAATATAAACATTTATGATAATAACCTTACTAATCATAAGCTTAGATTTAATAGATCTCATATGAAAGCAGCATTTGTAATTCCCTTATCATAATGTTAGCATTTGTAATTCCCTTATTGTAATGTTAGCATTTGTAATTCACTTATCATAATATTAGCATTTGTAATTCCCTTATCATAATGTTAGTATTTGTAATTCACTTATCATAATGCCAGCAACTTCTGTAATTCACTTATTGTAATGCTAGCAACATTTGTAATCCCCTTATTGTAATGTTAGCAGCATTATCATGATGCTTGCATGTTAAATTCCCTTATTGTAATGTTAGTATTTGTTATTCCCTTATAATAATGTTTGCATTTGTAATTCCTTTATTGTAATGTTAGTATTTGTAATTCTCTTAATGTAATGCTAGCATTTGTAATTCCCTTATTGTAATGCTAGCAACATTTGCATTCCTGTATTGTAATGTTAACAACATTTGTAATTCCCTTATTGTAATGCTAGCATTTGTAATTTCCTTGTTGTAATGTTAGTATTTGTAATTCCCTTATTGTAAATGCTAACAACATTTGTAATTCCCTTATTGTAACGCTAGCATTTGTAATTCCCTTACTGTAATGCTAGCAACATTTGTAATTCCATTATTGTAATGCTGGCAGCATTTTGAAATTGTCTTCTTGTAATGCTAGCAGCATTTGTAATTTTCACAGATATGTGGTGGTGGTGGTGGTTATCGTTATTTAAAGGATGATCGACCATGGTGTTCTTGCCCAGTTTCAGTGATAATAAAAATACGAAATTAATAGATAGAATAAATGCAGATCAGAGCAGAGATATAGCTAAATAGAACAACACAATCACCTATATATAAAATATAACAATTTAATCAATTGTATATAAAAAATAAATTGTACAAGACACACAAAGGATACACCCCTATTAGAAAATAATTACCAAAATGTTAATACAGAATGCAATTAGCAGTTCCATTTACACAGATATAACCAATTTCATCATAAAATGAGTGAGAGTGTTTTTACTCAATTGTTCAGCATGACTGCATAACCTGATGACTGTTGCTGTCATTCTGAATTGGACACTGTAGTAGATTGGGTTGATTTATCCTTCTGACTTCTCATGTGATGAAACCTATAATGACCTCTCTCTTGCATCCAGCTTCTTACAGGTCTCATCTGCCAAATGGATCCTGAATCTGTGTCTCCATTGTGTTGCATTGTTGTGTGGAACTATTTCCTTTACTCCCTTTTACCTTTTTCAAAATCGTCTCTTTACCCTTTTACAGGATCGTCTCTAAAGATTTCCATTACACGTCCCTTGGATTTTTATTTAATGAAAAAAAAACATGCTTGGTATTTTCCTCAGAGTCATGATCTCAGCTTGACTAAATAATTTTATGATGTAGAACATTTATAAAACATAGTAGCAGCATTTGTAATTCCCTTGCTGTAATGCTAGCAGCATTACATAGAATTATCATTAGTGTCCAAGAAAATGAGCATAGTTCAGTTGTGTAATGCCAAAGAGATGTGACTTAGAAATTGTCTTCCAGTTTCAAAATTACACAGATTGGCTGTGCCCTTCCATACATATATGTATTTGTGACTCATACATAAATTGCTGTGCACTTCTATACCTATATACAGAGACTGTTGTGTACTTCCATACCTATATGTATGTGTGACTCATGCAGGGGTTTTTATGCACTTCCATACCTATATATACAGAGATTGCTGTGTACATCCATACCTATAGACAAGTTTATCTGGCATTGAGCCAATTTTCATGGGTGCTGCCATTCTCTGTCACATGGTACATGGGCCATAACACTATTGCGAATTTGTCTGTTGCAGTATCAGCTGCTTTGTGTTTACATTTAGTATTTCTCAGTTGTACATGTATTGATATTTTTATGACGGATATAAAAGCAAAGTGAAAAACAGGTTGTGGAACTTCCTGTGCAGTCCATGGATGTACAAACAACTCAAGAAAAATAAATATATAGAAAGAATCCTCATGTGAAACACACAAACAAATCCACAGTGAATGCATGTTTAGTTCATCATTTTCTTGTAATAAAATTCATGAAGGCACAATATCTGATTTTTCACAAAGTGATCATCATACTGAACATCTACAAACTTGTGGTCATCTTCATTATGCCAGATAAAAAGTTGACACTTTCTCAACCCTGTGCAAGACATAGCTAATTGAACTTGTAAATAAAATCCTCTGCTTCCTTTAGCTTTTAATACAACATTTCCATTTTCACTTTTTACATCATATTTGCCTTTTGCAGAGCTGCTTTAACACTGTCCATACAGAAGTAGGAAATTGACTAATTTTTAGCAGAGTATCTAAATTTAAAATTGCATCAGGACTTTCAAAAAAAATCCATTTATCCTTCACTGACACATAAAATCCACAGTCACTTAACAGTATATCCATTTAAATTTAAAAATTGTTTTGCTTTAACCTCACTCTCCTGCCCATGTTTTGTAAACTTGCTGTCAATACATTTTGATGTAAATGATTGCTTATGAAATTGATGCAATCAGTTGTCTCTTTAATGGGTACCTTGTGTGCACTGCTAGCTGTAGTTTTCAATTTTCGAGAGTCTCTTGACAAAGGACATTTACATTTACTAACATTTCATACTGCAGTTTATTAATATGATCTGCATCTAGGCATATATACTTGTGAAAAAATGTTAAACATTTCCCACTAGAAGATAAGCTTTCATGACTGCTGTGATCATGAAGTGATGTAACACCTGTACAGTTCAAAGGTTCACTTGTGAAACTTTTGTTCATTATTGTTCCTTTAATTTGAAGTAAAGTTTTAAGTGGTGAATTGTCAACAGTGGTTTTAAACTCTACCTTTGTCAAATAAAATGGTGTGTTTCAGGCAACAGGCACTAGTTCTGTCATCTTTAATGGGACTGTCACCAATTTTGGGTTTTTTGAATTTAATATTTGCAAGGAGTTTCAGTTCAACATTTCTCTTCATACCTATGCTTCACTTAGCAGTCTTATTAGTACAACTGACCCCATGAAGATTATTTCTCACAGCATGTTCAATTTTCCACAACAAAGCACGGACATGACTGCATGAGTGTCCTTTCCCCACCATACATGTACACAACCCATTCTCAACAACCCCTTCCATGGTACAAATAACATAAGCTTCATTTACTTTATTCACTGACTGTGATGAGCATATCTCTCCTTTCATGATAATTTTATTCTCCAAGTTTGATGTATTGTGCAAAACTGTATTTACATTTCCACTCTGGAAGTAGTTATAACTTTGGAAGCTTTTAAAATTCTTCATTTTTTTTCCATCTACTGCTTTCGATGCGATTAAATAGTTGTAAATGTCTCTGTACATGACAGACCATTCTGGTGACCTACTGGTTAGAGCTTCCGCCTCGGATGCGGGAGGTCACAGGTTCAAACCCTGGCCAAGTCATACCAAAGACTTTAAAAAATGGTACTAAGAGCTGCCTCGCTTGACGCTCAGCATTAAGAGGTTAGTGTTAGGACTGGTCGGCCTGGTGTCAGGATAATGTATCTGGGTGGGACATCATGCTACATGTCTGCAGCATGATGTCCCAGTGTTAGACATCACTATAAACTGTCACACTGCAGACATCGTAGTGATATGACTGAAAAATCGTTAAAGCTACGTTAAAAATCTAAACACACACACACACACACTCTGTACATGACATTTGGCCACTCTCTCATGTCATCAGTCCATTCATTTATGTTGCAAAATACATCAGGCATTAAACATCTCACTTCAGACATTTCAGTGTAAGTTTCAGTTTGTTTACGGTGCTTCGCAAGAATGTAATGGCAGATGTAGCAATGGTGCTCCAAGCGGACTCAATCAAATCAAACAGCGATAATTTAAAAAACCTGTCTATATATACATGTACAGAGATTGCTTTGTACTTCCATACCTATATGTATGTGTGACTCGTGCAGGGATTGCTGTGTACTTCCATATATATATATATATATATATATATATATATATATATATATATATATATATATATATATATATATATATATATATATGTGATGCATACAAAGATTGATGTGTGCTTTCATACCTATACATATATGTGACTTGCACAGAGACTGCTGTGTACTTCCATACTATTATTTATTTGTGACTGTTGCACATATTATACTATTTTAAGATAGAAAATTGATTTGTAATTATGGTAAATAATAGCAGCTTCGAATAATATTTTGCTATGCCCCACCCCCAAGAAATGCTTGTCTTGTATATATAATGACTAGAATATGCCATTGATGCAATTAATTTCAAAATCCAGCCAAGAAATTTTAACTCTCATGATACAAGAATTAAAGTAGTGCAACATTGGGACTAATTTAAATAGAGTCAAATAAATTGTCTTTTTGAATCAGGTACAAGAAAGTCAAAACCCACTTTCCGTTCAGCTCTGTATAAAGACAGAGGCTTACATTAGAATTAGTTCCAAACTTGATTACATTAGAATTAGTACCAAACTTGATTACATCAGAATTAGTACCAAACTTGATTACATTACAATTAGTACCAAACTTGATTACATTAGAATTAATATGAAACTTGATTACATCAGAATTAGTATCAAACTTGATTACATTAGAATTAGTACCAAACTTGATTACTTCAGAATTAGTACCAAACTTGATTACATTACAGTTAGTACCAAACTTGATTACATTAGGATTAGTACCAAAATTGATTACATCAGAATTAGTACCAAACTTGATTACTTTAGAATTAGTACCAAACTTGATTGCTTTAGAATTAGTACCAAACTTGATTACTTTAGAATTAGTACCAAACTTGATTACATTACAATTAGTACCAAACTTGATTACATTACAATTAATATGAAACTTGATTACATCAGAATTAGTACCAAACTTGATTACATTAGAATTAATACCAAGCTTGATTATTATGGATTAATACAAAACTTGATTACATTAGAATTAGTAACAAACTTGATTACATTAGAATTAGTACCAAACTTGATTACTTTAGAATTAGTACCAAACTTGATTACATCAGAATTAGTACCAAACTTGATTACTTTAGAATTAGTACCAAACTTTATTACATTGAATTAGTTCAATAATAAGATCATAAGAATTGCATCTTTCTCTTGAGAAAAAGGACATGTCATCCCTATTTTCTGCATGTCTTGGTATGTTTTCCTGATGAAGTGTCTACTGGACATTTGTGGTTGATAGTTATAAATTTTAGCAAACTCAAATAAACATTTCTTTCCAAAGATATCACATACACATTTAAGTCTTGTTTGAATAATTGGTAAATCATATGTTTCAATCTAGCTTCTAATCTTGTGCTCCATTGTGCAACACATTCTCTCAGAGCATGAGGGTTACATATTGATGCCTGGTAGAGCAGATCAATTCTTCAAACTGAAATCAAACTATTTCTATTATGTTCCAACCATTTATAAATATAGCTGAAAAATGAATATCACTCAATATTCCATGATTTTGGGGGAAGTTTATGGAGTATTTTGCATTTATTATTGAGATCCAAAATATAATCATGTGACATTTAATATAAATGTCAATTTGTTTCATACCAAGTTCTGAATATAGTAAAGCAGCTGGTGTGCTCTTTCAAAGCTGTGTCATATATTTTAGAAAATTCACTTGGAAGATTTTCAATAAGCTGGGTATTTTTGAACCCAAAGAGTCCATTTTTAAATTGTGTAAGCCAGGTGACTGATGATTAAGCCCATTTGGGCCTCTTGTTTAAAACTTTCACTTAAGGCTTACTTTTAATGAGCATTATTAACCCAGTTTCATGAATTCGTTATTTGTAATACCAGTCAGGTAAGCACTCAGACATTTTAAGATCAATCATCTTGATTAAGTTTCATAGCTACACTAGCTTGTAAACATAACAACACAATGAAGTTTGAATGGATTTTTTTTTATTTATCCCCTTTTATGGATATATATCTAAGAAATGCCTTAAATTATACCACAAAGATATAGGGATTATAAACCTATAAAATATTAGTTTATTATTAAGCAAATGTAGCATTGTGATTACTGTTCTTGAATGGATGGAGATATTGACATAGGATTTCACCAAAAGATGTTTTAGGATGCATAGTTGGTGCTGAATAAAAATAATGAAGATCTGACATTCATTATGGCTGCCATGGTGGACATCTTGAAAATTTTGTCATTGCTGTTCCTGAATGGATGGTCATAAAAGATTTATCATAATGCCTATCTTACATTCAGTATGGCCATAGTGAAAATCTTTTTGTCATTAAACATCATCAAAGTTTTTTTTTTAAATTCAGCAGTTAACAAGAAGAAACAGTCTTATCTTGGATTCCTGGAAATACCTATCAGCCAGTAGTGTCATTCTCTTCAAAGGACTTTTGTTTGAAATTTTATTCTGAGAAAACTGTTTACTCCAATTGTTAGGAGTGTAAGTTCAAGGTTTTCTGCAAAAGACTAGTTTGTTCATAGTAATAAGGCAATATGGAAGTGTGTGCTCTCTTTTCTCATTTTATACACTTCTTCTCAGGTAAGGCACATATTCATAATCATCACCTTAATGGCAGACATGTGTGGTGACATTTATTAACCAGAGGTTGGTAAATATGGAAGAACCTTCAACAGGAAATATCTATAGATGTAGGGAAGTTAATTAGGAACACATGTTTCACATGTGGATGTGTGTTACATGCCCTCCTCAGTGTAATAGGTTACTAATGAAGGCAACCATTTTGCCATGGGATGCACCCGATTATGATCTTCCAGCTGCAAAGCTTGTAGACTTTTTTAGACTGTGTTTTTTCAAGAATCTGATATAATACTTGAAGGATTTTACCCTAATTTGCCTTAATCTTTGCTTTGTATGCCTGTGTTTTTCTTTTGTTTTTTTATTACCTAAATGAACTTCATATTATATAGATAGGATTGCACTGATATACCATTAGCACACACACACACACACACACACACACACACACACACACACACACACACACACACACACACACACACACACACACACACACACACACACACACACTACTGTAATTACCAGACATGTCCAGTAGATCAAAGGTTTTGACTAGCAGATACTTCAAGCAACCAGATATTGGTCATAGGAGTTCTTAAATATCATTATGTCAACTTGTCTTTGCTTTCGTTGTCTATTAAACTTCAAATAAATACCAGACAAAGTCAGATTCAAAATTCATTAGGTCTAGTTTACAGAATGTTATTTGTCTGACAGTCAATAAAGATACAACACCTAAACTTAATTCAAAAGGTGTCAAAGTCTAAGTTTCTTGGTGGAACAATCATTAGGGGTGTCATTGACTATGCTTGTATGATTATTATGTTTTTTAATTTGTTTTAACGCTATATTCCTACAAAATACAAGAGCTGTGAAACCTTGTCTTCTGGACTAATCAAAATCCCTACAAGTGAATGATGGCCCTAGGGAGAGTAGAAATAGTCATAAATCAGTCAGTTAAACCATGTGGTTTGTATCAAAGTGTATCATCACATGATATCTTTAGAGCAAAGATGGTAAAGCCTGGGTCCAAATTTTAAAACACACAAAGAATCTAATAGCAATAACTGACATTTATAACCATTCTTTAAGACTAATTTGGGGATCTGATCAAATAAAACATCACCATCAAACTTTACCTGAAACACACAATTATTAGGTGTTAAGTATTTCTGAACTAGTAAGTCAGCTTGTTGTCAATTAATAATTAATTTTTTAAAACAGTGTTTAAGAAAATACACGGGTAAAATTTCTGTAGCCTGGAATAATTGTTTTTTTAAATAATTGGTTTGAAAGGAAAATAGTCAAACATGGAAGGATAATACTAATACTATCTCAGCAGCAAATATGGAGCCAAAAATGAAACATTTTCTCGTACATTCAAGAATTATTATGTATATCAAGGTTTTCTATTTTGTCACAATCATTTTAATGACCTTTGAATGTTTTTAGATTAAATTTAATAAATAAATGCCAGCCATGTAATTTTCAGAAAAAAAATGTCTGGCTGGAACCATTAAAATTTCAGCATATCTAATATGTACATACATGGATTCATGTATGTATGTATGTGGTTTCAAACATTATAAGGGATCCTGAAATTTGAATTGCTCTTTGCTATATTTTTTTCCCAAAATTTACATGGCAGCTATATACTAGTGAAATATAAAAACATTCAAAAGAGGTATAACAAGTTGCAGTGGCGTAGCTTGGGGAGGGCAGGGGGGGACAGATGTCGCCGGGCGCCATGTGCCAGGGGCGCCAAAATGAGGAAAATACAACTATTCGTTATCTCAGATGCACTCGAAGGGGGTGCCAAGTTTATGTTTTGTCCCTGGGCGCTAAGTAAGGGGGTACCAAGTTTATGTTTTGTCCCCAGGCGCTAAGTACCCTTGCTACGCCACTGACAAGTTGTGGTAGAAAAGAAAATATTGAAAATTATTAGATGTACCATGTAATGTATAATTTCCAGTTTGGCATTTTTACTGTTGCTTTCATATTAGCATTATCCTTCCTTGATTCAATGGTTTCCTCAAAGACTAATCATATTTAGTATAAACAATTATTTTTCCATTTGAAACTGCTATAACATTTCACCAAACAACACTATTTTGTTCCACTTTATTGTCTTTAAAAGTTCATTGTTAATTGAAAACAAAAAGGTTTACTACCTTGGATATATGTATATAACACATTTATGTATATAACACATTTCCAGTAGTTTGATTACTTTTTTTGAAGTACCACCACTGCCATTGCAATTACCCATTCATTGGTTGATTTCCTTTATTTCTAGTGAGCTTAGTGTCATAATTTAAATGAAATATTAATTAATGTTAAATATTTTATACTTGCAAAAATTGTATTTTATGAAATCTGAATATCATTAAAAAATTAAACACACACAATGGCTGGTGATTTCTTCAGGATATGTACATAAAGGTAACTTCCACTCTGTCATTTTCCTAAAGAGGTAGTTTCAGTTTTTCAGGGGAAAGATGATAGTTACTGCATAAGACCAATATGAATAGATAGATCATTTACTTATGGTTCCAATAACAAGTACAAATGACTTTTAATGTATAACAATAAAATCTATATCTGTTTATCCTCAGTATCAGTAAAGCAGCAATGTTCATGTGTTATGATAATGGCACCAGATCATATAAATCAGTAATGCATTTAATAGCAGACACATTATCCACTGAATAATAAAAATTAGATTTCCACCATTATTACTGAAATGCTTATGAAATCTAGATGAACAATTCAAACATGTTATTGCTTAAATGCCAAATGCTAGTTAAGTGTCCACTTTTTGGTGTGTACCTTGAAATCAAGGCTTACATCATTATGGGGTTTTCTTAGAATCATAGCAAAATGTACGTGCTTGACTTGACACTTACTCAAATTGCATAAATTTAGTAAGGATTTGAACAGTTATGCATCCAGGAGAAAAGGCTTGAGCTGGTTTGTTTTTCTGTTTTAATGGCACTTTTAGCACATTATTACCTATATCATACCAAGGAAATGGGAATCAGTGCCTTTCACAAGCACACAGAGAAACAGCTGACCCAGGCTGGCCTGGGTATGTATCCAATCCATGTCACTTGGAATTTGAATCCAGCGCTCGAACAACCAGTCTACCATAACTCCACTGTGCAGCTGGGAATGACCAGATATTTGGTACATTTACATTAATATTCCTTTTAATTTAGCTTGGAATATTCTTTGGGCATACTACAAATTTTTATTAATTTTGTAATTAACAAGTAACAGTTGGCTTTGTTCCTATTTTATGCATTACATACCCTTCCCCTAAATACAATCACTTGAATCATGCAGACACTAAGGACTAGATGGGGACACTCATCTAGAAGTAATATGTCAATACCCATCCAGTACCATAGTTGAGAAATTTTATCAAAATAATTCTTCAAACTCTACAAAAGGTTTAGTAGCGAAATGTTTTCTTCCATTCCAAGAAAATTCTTATGAGAATCC
Source organism: Megalonaias nervosa (assembly GCA_016617855.1). Lineage (NCBI taxonomy): Eukaryota > Metazoa > Mollusca > Bivalvia > Unionida > Unionidae > Megalonaias > Megalonaias nervosa. The sequence goes on along the minus strand of JAECUM010007463.1, from coordinate 38,637 downwards.
TCAAAATCTTCTTTAGTGTGAAGACTTCTAAAATTGTTTCAGGTGTGTTGAATTCATTATATAGATGCACACAGAAAAAGTAAGCATTATTTATTTCCTAATGCTGCTTTATAAAGCTATTATTTTTTTCCCATGACTGTATTATAATGCCAATATTTATTTCCCATGACTGTATTATAAAGCTGTTATTTATTTCCCATGACTGTATTAAAACTGTCATTTAATTCCCATGGCTATATTAAAAAGCTATTATTTATTTATATGACTGTAATATAATAAAGCTGTTTCCTATTTCCTATTGCTGTATTATAAAGCTGTTATTTATTTCCTATGACTGTACTGAAACTGTTATTTAATTCCCATGGATGTATTATAAAGCTACTATTTATTTCTATGACTGTAATATGAAAATGCTGTTTCCTATTTCCTATTGCTGTATTATAAAGCTGTTATTTATTTCCCATGACTGTATTAAAACTTATTTATTTCCCATGGCTATATTAAAAGTTATTATTCATTTCTATGACTCTATTATAAAAAAGGTCTTTATTATTTCCTATTGCTGTATTAAAACTGTTATGTATTTCCCATGGCTGTATTACAAAGCTGTTATTTTTCCCATGGCTGTATTAATAAACTGTTATTTATTTTTCATGACTATTATAAAAAAAAGCTGTTTCTTATTTTCTATTGCTGTATTATAAAGCTGTTATTTATTTCCCATGGCTGTATTAAAACTTATTTTTTTCCCTGGCTTATTAAAAAGCTGTAATCTATTTTCTATTACTGTATTATAAAAAAGCAGTTTCTTATTTCCTGTGGCTGTATTAAAACTTTATTTATTTCATATGGCTGTATTAAAAAGCTGTTATTTCCTATGACTATATTAAAAAACTGTTTTTTATTTTTTATGACTGTTGTAATGGTGGAAAATTTTGTTGATATTTTCACAGTACATTCTATTGTGATCAGTGTGATATGTAACCATTACGATTGACATATGAACTAGGCTCACCATATATTGGTAGCTTGCGATAGTTAATCTATGCTGTCTTTGGAGTGAATTTTAATTAGGACCCACTAGAATAACAGTCTGACAGATATGTCAGTGTAGGGTTAAGTTGAGGAAGTGACAAAGTAGAATCAACTCAGACAAACCTGGGGAAATCTTGGACCATTTGAAATAGGTGTCACAAAATGATATTTTCCAGAAAAGTTATTTCTTAAAAATGGACAATAGTGAATTATTCTGACTTTAATGGGAGTGCTAGAATTTTGGCAGTTAGAGAAAGTTAATCTTGATTGGATAAACTAATAAAGGGGATGTGTTTCCTTGCAAAATTTGGCCATCTAAGTTTGTCTGAAGAAAAGGAAGTCTGAGGGATTCCCAAGGAAATTAATAAGTAATTTCTCCTATTAAATGAATTGTCTCAGGGACGAGGTCTAGAAAATTTGAGGGACATGGAAAACAGATATAGCTTCATAGAAAGGGAGCAAATCTCAGAAAAGCACAAGGAAACGATAGTTCCTTACTTGTGCAGCCAGTAGTGGGAAAAGACTGCAATCAAGCTATAGGTGAGGACCCAAAGAGGTTGTGAAGAGAGAGTGAGAAAAGGAATAGAAATATGTCAATGCTGACCTGTCACCAACAGTGATTTGGAAAGGACTGGAAGCAACCAGGTTATGCTGACATGTCAGTAATTTAAGTTTGATTTGATTTATCAGTATATTACAGAACTGCTAATTGCCTTTTGCATACATTTTTTAATTCTATTTCTAAGACAAAGTGTTCAGTCATCACCTAGATAACAATAACCAAAACACCATGGAGGTGGGGGATTATATCTCATACCCACCCTCCTCTCATAACTGTATTAAAAAAGCAGTTTTTTTATTTCCTATGGCTGTATTAAAATGCTGTTACAGTGAAGATTTATGGTGGATATTTATTTATTCATTGTACTGAATCCCAAAAGAATGCTACTTTAAAATCTGGATAAATATGATGAATTAAATTAGGAAGTCAAAATTAAGGATAATAGTAGTGATATTTAAAGTAATTGTTAAGTTCTTTGTTGTCTAATTAAGATAGAAGAGTTCTCTTCAGAAAGGATTACATTAATTTATCACCAGAATTGAGCACAGACCTATAAGACCATATGGGGTTTAAACCACAAATTCAATTTTCCTTAGAAATAGCAAAACTATTTTGTGCACTAAATGACCTAATATACAATCCAAATACTCCTTGTTTGAAGTTAGTTCAAACTTTCTGAACAATCAAAATTATATGCTTTACAGGATTTTCAAAGGATAAATCATCAGTTTTACACTATGTAGGCTTAAGATAATTTTGACCTGATGGGGAAAAACAATCTAAACCATGTAGATGCAAAGCCAAAATCTATTTAGAATTTAAAGCACTGACAGTTTATAAAGATTAGAAAGGAAAATTGCAGACAGACATTACAGCCAATGTCTGGATTTCCAAAGATTAACTATGATATTCAGTTTTTCACCACCCTGAGACTGGAATCCTGCTCAATTAATAATTAGTGGTCTGATTCCAATATCTTCTTTTGATAAGTAAGAGAGTGTATTAATGAACTTTGAGGTAGGGCTCAATGGAGTGTAATTAAAACAGTCTGTAGCTAATTGAGTACAGCATTGAATATTTATAAGATTATCTTCCACAGGCTTTTTCCTCTATTAGCCATGTTGAAGATGTGCAGCAATTATCTTACTTGTCTGCCATTTTGCCTATTAAGTGTACTTTTATATTTTAAATTTATTATGCCACCATAAAGCTACTTCACTTTGCCTTCAACTGACAGTTGCAAAACCAGACATATTCCTGATGTCCCTCTTAGGTCTTTATAGCATGGTATTTTTATGCCTTTGTAACATGGTTTTTTCATGTCATTATAACGTGGTATTTTCATGTGTTATAACATTGTGTTTTCATGTCCTTGTGAACATCTGGCAATGCTGCTGACTGACACTCCATACACATGCTGACTATTGATAATAATGGCACAGTAATGGTTGTCTGTCATATCAAACAGTTATGGCATGTTCTTTATATTTTTGTAGCAGTGAGATATTATGTGCTATTATTACATTCCTATCATTAGCACTAATCAGCATTCAAGGTCTGTTCCCTCCTCTGATTTGTAATTTTGTGGTCTTGGAAGAAAAAGAACATGATTCCAGTCTGATGCCTTATTATTTCCATTGCTTTCCATAACTGCCTGACATCCTGTAATGCATACCAAAAGGGATCAGTGTAAAACTGCCAGACAACATCCTGTAATACATACCAGAAAGGAGTCAATGTAAAACTGCCAGACAACATCCTGTAATACATACCAAAATGGGTCAATGTAAAACTGCCAGACAAAATCCTGTAATGCATACAAAAAGGGGTCAATGTAAAACTGCCAGACAACATCCTATAATGCATACCAAAAGGAGTCAATGTAAAACTGCCAGACAACATCCTGTAAATCATACCAAAAAGGAGTCAATGTAAAACTGCCAGACAACATCCTGTAATACATGCCAATAGGGGTCAATGTAAAACTGCCAGACAACATCCTGTAATACATACCAAAAAGGGGTCAGGGTAAAGTTGCCAGACAACATCCTGTAATACCTACCAATAGTGGTCAATGTAAAACTACCAGACAACATCCTGTAATGCATACCAAAAAGGGGTCAATGTAAAACTGCCAGACTACATCCTGTAATACATACCAAAAAGGAGTCAATGTAAAACTGCTAGACAACATCCTGTAATACATACCAAAAAAGAGTCAATGTATCACTGCTTGACAATATCCTGTAATACATATCAAAAAGGGGTCAATGTATAACTGCAAGACAACATCCAGTAATATATATCAAAATGGGGTCAATGTATAACCCCTAGACGACATCCTGTAATATGTACCAAAAAGAGGTTAATGTATAACTGCAAGACAACATCCAGTAATATATATCAAAATGGGGTCAATGCAAAACTGCTAGATGACATCCTATAATACTTACTAAAAGCAGTCAATGTATAACTGCCAGACAACATCTAATAATATATACTAAATAGGGGTCAATGTATATATGCCAGACAACATCCAATAATGGATACAAATAGGGGTCAATGTATAATTGCCAGACAACATCCTGTAATAATACCAAATGGAGGTCAATGTATAGCTGCTAGAAAACACCCTATAATACAAAACAGAAAGGGGTCAATGTATAACTGCCAGACAACATCCAGTAATACATATAACATAGGGGACAATCAATAACTGCCAGGCAATGTAATACATACCAAAAGGGGTCAATATAAAACTGCCAGGCAACATCCTGTAATACATGCCAAAAGTACAGTTTCTTGTCTACCTAATAAATAATATATAAGCTGTGAGCCTTGAACATTCCATAATGGCTGGTATTCTCTATAATTACATAGATATTTCTCAACATTCCATAAAGACTTTTATTCTCTTTAATACATAAATATTTCTCAATATTCCATAATGACTTGTATTCTTTATAAAACATAAATTTTTCTCAACATTCCACTATGACCTGTACTCTTTATAATACACTGATATTATAATGTTGGATTTCTCAACATTCCATAATGACTTGTATTCTCTATTATACATAAATATTTCTCGACATTCCATAATGACTTGTATTCTCTATAATACATAAATATTTATCAAGATTCTGTAATGACTTGTATTCTCTATTATACATAAATATTTATCAAGATTCTGTAATGACTTGTATTCTCTATTATACATAAATATTTATCAAGATTCTGTAATGACTTGTATTCTCTATTATACATAAATATTTCTCAATATTCCATAATGACTTGTATTCTTTATAAAACATAAATTTTTCTCAACATTCCACTATGACCTGTACTCTTTATAATACACTGATATTATAATGTTGGATTTCTCAACATTCCATAATGACTTGTATTCTCTATTATACATAAATATTTCTCGACATTCCATAATGACTTGTATTCTCTATAATACATAAATATTTCTCAACATTCCATAATGACTTGTATTCTCTATTATACATAAATATTTCTCGACATTCCATAATGACTTGTATTCTCTATAATACATAAATATTTATCAAGATTCTGTAATGACTTGTATTCTCTATTATACATAAATATTTATCAACATTCCATAATGACTTGTATTCTCTATTATACATAAATATTTATCAAGATTCTGTAATGACTTGTATTCTCTATAATACATGTACATAGACATTTCTTAAGATTCTTTAATGACTTGTATATTCTTTTATACATAGATATTTCTCAACATTCCATAATGATTTCTAAAGAGTTTGTTGACTGGTTTATCTTTTCAGATTTGACATGTACAATCTCTTTACTGTCTGAAAAGAAAAAGAATGCTTGAAAATGTTTAAATTAAAAGGGGGCTTAATATTGAAGAAAGTTGAGGAAAAAGTTTAAATTCTAAGATATTTTGCATATCAAATTTTACTTGATGAATAAGAAATTGTTTGCATTACCTGTATTCCTTTTGCAGATGAGTATCTGATGTGCACTTGTTGTTGGCTTAAGGTATATGTTTTAAAAGTTCATTATCCAAATTGTCCTGGCAAAGTGAAATTCTCCATACTTTGAAAATGTTAATAGGGCAGGGCATATATGCTCCAGCAGTCAGCATCAAATGTAACCGTGTAATTTGATATTTTTGAGTTAATTGTAATTTGATATTTGTGAATTAAGTGTAATTTGATATTTGTTTGTTAAGGATAACATGCAAACACACACATATGCACACACACACACACACACACACACACACACACACATGCAAACACACACATGCACACACAAGAAAATATGTTAACTATGATGTCATATAGGTGTAAGGGAATTCTTTTTATTTTATGGGAGGGATTCCATATCCTTTGCATATTGAAGATTTCATTCTAATCTCTCCATTTGTGAGTTTTGTATTTGGAGATTATTGTTCTGCGATCATTTTCACATCAAAATTTTTTTTTCAAGATTTTCAGGAGCTGCTATATTGGTATTTACAAGAATTATCTTAATTTATTATATCTATGAGTTTCATCCATTAGATGAAGATGAAATTAGGAAAAAAAATCTTTAGAAGCAATATGAAATATTAAGAATTTATCTGTGCACTTATCTTTTTTGTCTATGGACTCTTGAAATGAGATTTTGAACCATTTGGCAAAAGTGATCTAAAATAGACAAAATGTAGGAATTATGAAACCACACTGGTTTAAGAGACAAATAATTCCTGATCTAAAATAGACAAAATGTAGGAATTATGAAACCACACTGGTTTAAGAGACAAATAATTCCTGATAGACCCTAATTATGCCATTTTTTACATGAAATATTTCCAGATACAATCAAGTCATGACGTTAATTTTCAATATTTTGGATGGTCATTAATATGTACATTCCAAAGTTATATTGCTGGTAGTTTTCACATTTCACATTTCATACTTATATTACTGGTAGTTTTCACACTTCACATTTCATACTTATATTCCTGGTAGTTTTCAAATTTTGTATTCTGAAAATTCTTGTATTTTAAACAAATGATCTGAGCTTGATTAACTTTACCTACCATACCTTACTACATGTTGCTTGATTAACTTTACCTACCATACCTTACTACATGTTGCTTTCATTTAAATTTTCTTTTTGTCACACCAGAAGAAAACAAAAAGATTGCTAGAATGTTTCATTTGGATTTGACTTATGCTTGAGTTTGATGTATTAATGGTTCTATCATCTGTAAAGAAACAGTTTTGTAACACTCAAGAGGTTAACTTAATAACCATTAATATTTCAACTGATTATTTTGGAAGTAATGTCCTACATAAAATATTTGATGATGAAATGAGATTTCTAAATAACGTTTGCTCATTAGTTCTATATTCTGCATTAAGATTGCATAATACCTTGTAAATTGTTCTGGACTAGTACTTTACCAGACTGGAGCTTAAACACTAGAACTGGACTAGTACTGTACCATACTGGAGCTTAAACACTAGAACTGGACTAATACTGTACCAGATTGGAGCTTAAAAACTAGTACAGGAATAGTACTTTACCAGACTAGACCTTAAACATTAGCATTGGACTAGTGTTGTACCAGACTGGAGCTTAAAGACTAGTACTGGACTAATACTGTACCAGACTGGAGTTTAAACACTTTTTAAAGTATTACAGGTATGTGAAGGGTTTAATGGCACATCAGCACAGTACTGGTTTATATCAGTAGTGATGATTTAAAGTTAGTTTTAAAAATGTAAAGTTAAAATTTTTAAAAACTTAGGGGGATAAACCACTTCAAATGAATGTAAACATATGATGAAATATAACAAAAAATATAAAATGTAAAGAAGTCTAGTTCTTTACAAGGTCATTCAAATAAAAAATAAAGGTCAAATTGGCAGATTGTAGTTATCAATATACTAAATCATTATCAATGTCTGTAATAAAACGTTTCTTTAAAATTCAAACTGCATTACTAGTATATGCACCTTATTTTTACTATGAAAGAACTTACTGTGTGAAATATTGGAAGAGTTGCAAGGGGCATATTCCATTGTCAGTATTCCAGTTGTACATGGTAATAGTGGGAAATATTGGAAGAGTTGCAAGGGGCATATTCCATTGTCAGTATTCCAGTTGTACATGATAATGGATATTGCCGTTAAACTAATAAAAAAAGCATTTTAGTCAATATTTATTTATAGCTACTTGAGGAATTTTGATGAGTCTTAATAGGACAGTTTGATTCTCAATAGACACTCATTTCTATACTAATTGTGTATCCCGATTTACAGCAAGGAAATTGCATGCCTTAGGCTAGCTGATTTCATCTTGAAAGGCACTCCATTTTTGCAATAAAGTTTGTTGTGGGATGTTATCATTTAGACTGATGTGTACTCATAGTAAATTTCTGAACCAATATCTATCTGAGGTATAAATAGTGGAAATTTGTTTGGATGGAGATGAGCTAAATTCTGAAAAAGTACTAATTAAACATTAAGGTTTAATTTTGTTCACTGGTTTTCAAAAATTTTCACTGTAATAACTAAGAATCAATCTCCTCAGTGATTTTCAGTCAATAAAGTGTCAAGCATTGATGATTAATGTGGTTTTATCACTAATAGTAAGTCGATGGAGTGATTACAGAGTTTTGTTTTTTGTGTAAAAAATAACAGTGGCTGAAAGATTCCAGATATTAAGTAGAAGTTATATCAAGAAATGTTTGAAGGATTTTTACTTTCATACAGCATAAAAGTCCCAATTTTGTGATAAAGTTTGCCCTAGAGTCTAAATATACCTCTCTGTTTGTTTGTACCCCATACCAATTTAAAAGACGAAAAGCACAAATGAGATAAAAGATGCACAGAACTTAGTTCATTTATTGATTTATAATTTCAAACCTGATGATGCCTAGATGGGACCCTAACGCCATTATCATTTGCATGTTTCATTCCAAACAGAAGTTTTCGGTGTAAGAGATGACCCTGTTCACCAGTCATTTCCAATTCCTGGACAAGTTCATTTTCAGTGAAGGGATGTATTCATGATTACACATGTATGTATGTAGAAGGAAAATACTATGTCATCTGATTTATAATTTCAGACCTGATGATGCCTAGATGGGACCCTAACACCATTATCGTCTGCATATTTCATTCCAAATGGAAGTTTTCAGTGTAAGAGAAGACCCTGTTCACCAGTCATTTCCAGTTCTTGGACAAGTCTATTTTCAGCAAAGGGGAGTATTCATGACTACACGTGTATAATTCTACATGTAGAAGGAAAATACTATGTCATCTGCTTCTGATATTTACAATGTCAAATCAAGCAAAAGAAATGAATGACAATTACAAATTTGCCTTTCACTTTGATTTAACAAGCAGAATAATTTCTATATACATGTGTGCAACTGATATAACTCTAAACTCTCAACATTATGGTAATTTACAGAATTATCTGGCAGTTACTGAATCGGATGAACTATGTCACAATGCTGTCTGAGGAAATCAACTTGCCCATAGTGTATGGAACATGGCACCATGTTAGTATGGAAAGTCTGTTAAGCATGAAAGGCACAGATAATGCCAGTGTTAGGGCCACTCTAGTCACATTCAGGTTAGAAATTATAAATCATTGAATGAATTGACTAAATTCTATGCACTTTTTATCACATTAAAGGTTTCATGAATTTCCAGTATGGTGCAAAACATGTAATGCTTTGACAATTTTTTTTCCATATCTAAGGTTTAGAAATTTGTAATACATGTAGAGGCATTTCCTAGTTCACTTGGCCTTATGAATTGAAGCAGATTTCTAAAAGATTGTGCCTAAAAATATATGTGAAAATTATCCATCATATTTTCAAGCCCAGCAATTATTTCTAAATTAAATCTTTCCTGTATCCAGAAAATTCCCCTTTGTTAGCTTTACTAGGCAAAGACCAGAAGAACTTATGCAATGACCTATTGTCTGTTGTCCATCATGCATATGTCTGTCTGTTAACATGTGTTTATTGTGGCTACATTTATCTGTCAAACATCTAGTAGAAATGTCATGCTATGAAATTTTACACATACATTTATCTCAAGGTCTAGTTGGACCAAAATAAAAATGGTACTTCTCAGACATCCACTATGACTTCCATGGTGGCCATCTTCAAAATCTCATTATCATTGCTTCTCCTGAATTAATGGTCATATCAACATTGGAATTTCACCAGCAGACAAATTATGATGTGTAGTTGGTCAAAAATGTAGATCTGAGATTCAGTGAAGGCACCATGGCAGTCATCTTGAAGATTTTGTTATTGCTATGCTTACTAAATAGAAAGTCATATTCTTATGGAGTCTTCAACAGAAGAGCTTTATTGTGTCTAGCTGGTCTTGCATGAAAATGATACCAGTCTGATACCCAATATGCAAATCTTGTCAACACTACTCCTCCTAAAGAGATGGTCTTATCAATATGGGGTTTTCACCAAAAGGCTTTATGTGATATCTGCTTGGTCTAAACAAAAATGATGTTCAAGCTGACTTCCAGTATGGCCACCATGTAGGCCATTTTTCAAGTCTAGTTATTGCTACTCCTGAATGGATTGTCATATCAGCATGGGGTTTTCACTAAATAGTTTTTATGATGTCTAGTTGCTGTTAAATAAAAACAGTACTAATTGTACCTCCAGTAGTCATTATGAAACTCTTGATTTTGCTACATCTCCTGAATTGAAAGTTGTAGTGACATATGGTTTTACTTATTGACTTCTTATGATATCTTGTTTTATCCTACATAACTTAGGAACTGGTGGCCATCTTGAAAAGACTAAAAGACCTCTTATAATGACTAGTTGGTCTTAAATGAAAGTATGGCCATGGTGGCCATCTTGAAATTTTTGGTATTGCTACTTCATCTACATTGGTAGTGGAGGATTTACTGCTTATGATATTGTGTTAGTACTAAATAAAAAATTGGTGCTGATCAATGTTGGCCATCTTGAAAATCTTATCACTGCTATGATCATGTTGACATGGGGTTTTCACTAAAACCACAACATTCTTCACTGTATTTAGTTGATCATAAATGATATTTATGCCAAAATGCAGCCTTTCAAAATCTGACAAATCTTATAACAGCTGATTTTCCTAAATTTAATGTCATACTGACATGCATGTAAAGAAAAATAACATATTTGTTCTTTTTATAAAATGATGGTAATCTAACCTCCAAAATGGCTGTTGTGATGGCCATCCTGAAAATGGCTGCAACTCCTCAGCATGATCAGATCAACATGGAGATTTCACAAAAAAATTATGGAAAAATATTAAGTGGATCCAACAACATATAATGTACCAGATAGGGTAGATATTTGCTTGTCATATACTTTTGTACCTGTTCATGCAGTGATACATAGAAAGTTTAATTTCTGTAAGAAAAATACTCCATAGAAACTGAAAGTCCTTGAAACCATGGATTTGAAGTTAGGTTTGTACCAGTAATACCATTCTACTATTCATGATGTTCCCTTTACTAAATGTCAAGAACTTTAAATGATTTCTTTTCAAACCAGCTCTTCAGAAATTCACTGAATCTTTACAAAAAATATCCTGAAATAAAGGCCTTTTAAGTTTGTACAAAAGAAACCAATCTACCTTCCAATATGCCTGCCATTACTAAAAATAGAAAAAAACCTAAATGATTTCATCTCACAAACTGCTAAACAGGATCTAATTAAATTTGAGTTTGGTTTTGGTTTGTAGTGTTTAATGCCATTTTTCAGCACATTATAGGCTATACATGATGGTCAGTATATTTGGTGGTGGAAGACCCGTGGAAGAACCACTGACCCACAGGAAGCTACAGGCAAGCTTTCTCACATACCCATGTTGGTCAAGCCAAAACTCAACCTCATGCAGACAGAGGTGAGATGTCAGTGATCTGTAAAGACAAACACCTTAGACCACTTGGTCACCCCTAACTAAATTTGACAGAAAGCATCTGACAAATAATAATGATCTTCCATCTAATATGACCTCTATAATTAAAACAGAAGAACATTTAAGCTACTTCTTGAAAACTGCTAAGCAGAATTTGACCAGGTGTTTTTAGAAAACATACTGGTTTGAATTAAGCTTTTTGCAGATGACACTGATCTGTCATCAGTATAAATTGGCTAAGATAGTTTTGAAAAATACTTTATAGAGCTTTTTTTTTCATAATCAGTTAACAGACTTTGGAAACAATTTGATAGCAAGCATCCTACTAACCCAGAACAATTTTCAACTATTCTTATATTTGACTAGTAGACATATGTCAGCTAGGTGATTGATCTTTTGTCGACTTGGGCATCTTGTTCATGAATTTTAAATTAATCAACTGGATGTTAATTCATCACAAAGATTTTTTATGGGAAGACTTTAAAAGTCTTTAAAAAATTGATTGCATAATATTCATTCACATTATTTATGAGATTATTATTTTTTGGGACAACACAAACAAGTGCTGACTAAAAAATCTCAGTTACTGAAAGAAATTTATTTTTATGCCCAGTACAGAGAAGAGATTGATTGCCTTTTGGATAAATAATTAGGTTACATGATTTTATGGAAATAGAAACATAATTTATTCCAGTTACTTTTTCTTGGTCAGAGAGAAAAACTGATAACTTTATCACATCTTCACAGAAGTTGTTGTCCTTAGCTTGTGCTTGCCTACAGTTGGTCTTTATCTGCATTGATACTAGAAAGACTGGTTCTCATTTGACATTAAGGCATGAAAGTCAATCACAGTTTGGATAAATCAATAGCAGTGTCTCGTTCTGTATGCTAGATATAAATTTTTGTACACGAATGTTGACTTTAAAGCCAGTTAGTAATCTCATTACAAATTTCTTTCTTCCAAGATTCAGCCTATTAACTTGCACACATCAGAATAGAAGGAATAAACTTCAATGAATTCAATCATGTTGCCATAATCTAACTGTCATTGTTTTCACGTCATGACCATAAATTTTCTAGAAAGGGTTATATTTTGGGTGTAAATTTAGTGTCATATTTTTTCTAATGTACTTTTTGCTTAAAAATATGACAGTGAATTAATTGCATGAATGGTTTTTGTTCTGTTTATGAGTGAAAGAAAATGAATGAAATGGTTTGTATATGTTTCACATGCTTTCTATTGCTGTCATGTTTTGATGCTTATAAAGTGTGAATTTTGTAATATAGTATTATCTTTGGGTCAATGGAAGGTGAAAATTGGAATTTTCATTCAACTGGACAAAGAAGTGTGCACAATGGCTTCAAGATCAGTCCATTTCCTTTCACTCTGTTGTTGCTTGTATTAGACTGGTACTTGTGATCATTGGTGCAGTTGAAGTTAATCTGATGCCTTCAAAGAAAGCAAATAAAGAAACTAAATTAACTATCGATGAAATCACTTATGTCTGACTCCCTAGGTCAAGTTAAACTGACAATACTTTTATTGAACATTCATCAGAAGCTCTGGACAAGAAACTTAAACTTACTGTCCCTTACAAGCAGAATGTATCATTTCTACAATGACCTGAAGTGTGATCATGATCCACTGAGATCAGAAAACAAAATAATCAAAGGTCCTCATTGTAATTTGGAAACCATTGTTGACACACTTGAAGCACAATCAAGAAGGAACATATTTACAAAATCTGGTTTCTTTGTGAAAATAAGAAGAAATCTTTTATTAGAGATTCCCTCATTATGATTGAAAGACCCCACTGACTCAGGAAAAGTAGCTAAATGACTATAAGTTTGGCTTATATATAAAGATAAACTGACTGCTGAAAGTAATGAGATTTGTGAAAATTAAAATGGGCATCAGGGACTTGACTTCTAAGGTCAGAAATGAAAGGAAAAAAGCAAATGGATAAATGCGGTAGTGAAATGGGAGATTTTGCCAGGCTTTCATATCATGAACTCATTATTAATGATGGGATATATGTGTTTGGTGAGCAAAACAAACATGTCTGAAGAGGGTGAGTGAAGGCAAAATGTGACAGATTGAAAGGCAGAGCATGGAAACAAAAATGGATGTTGCTGTAGGAGATGATGCATCTCAAACCAGTTAGCAGCTAGGAGAGGACTTTTTCAATATGTAGATAATTGGAAACTAAATAGGTTGTTGGCCATGGCCAGAACATTTTGACAGCAGTGTTCCTGGAATGTACATGGATTTAAAAATAAATGCAAAAATGAATTTTCTACAAACATTTTTAAAAGAGTATGAGGAAATTTTTTTGTCTGAAAAACTGGCTGATACTAAAACTGAATTTATTTTCTTATTGGGCTCATCATGAATCTGTATGTGGAACCTTATAGTGGAAGAAACTCATAAGCTAATAATGAAATACATTGCTATGTAAAATCAAAATATATTGCAGCAAATGATGGATAACTTTTCTTTTTTAATACAAGCCTTTTGTACATGGATACAGATATTTGGTATGATATCAGCCATTTTTGCCCATGGACAAAAATATTGTTTTGTTTTCCATAAACTCTTCATGGGGATTCATTTGTTTACAGCATTCAGAAAGTGATGGCATAATACTGTTTGAACATAAGCTTAAATTAGATCAAGGCATATTTTTTGCTGGTGAATTAAAGAATAGCATAGATGAAATGGATACTTCCTCCAGTGTACTTGAAGAGTAACATAGGTGAAATGGATACTTCCCCCAGTGTACTTAAAGTGTAGCATAGGTATTTTTAAAAGATTCAATAAGACAGTGTACTTGTCTGTATCTGATTATTTAAATATTTACAATTTTAAGAAACTGAGAAACTTACAAGATATATTTGTTAACAATTTAAGAAAATTCCTGAACAATCTGTGCAAATATGCATATATTTAATATATACAGATTCCCTAGGGGTTAAACTGTATCCAGGATATATCATGATAACAGAGGCAGTAAAAGTGTTGATTATATGACATTATCTAATATATTTTTTTAATTTTGTTGTTTTAGAATCACTTTCTTACCATGTGTATCATCTGAATATTCTCCAACAGACCACAGACTTATACACCTGTGTGTACACATGAGTTGCCAAAATGTAAACGGTTACAACAAAACAATGAAAATATTGCACATATTATAGTGTTTCAGTGACTACTTTTTCATGATTGGTTTATGACTTTATTGGAACAGTGTTGATAATATTGTTTAATTTTCTTACACATATTATTCAGAGTGCAGCAAAATGTATGTTAAGAACTCACTATTTTCAAAGAAAACTCCCTGAACAATTTTCATGGTGGGATGATGCACTTGAGCTTTTGAAACAATCAAAATTTGATATTTAATAGGAGTTTGAAAAATTAAAATCCATTAAAACTCTACAGCTGTAAAGAAATATACAATTAAACTTTTTTAAAATGTTATATAATGGAGAGTTTCAACAACAATTTTTCACATGCTGAAATGTGGTCAAACTCAATAATAATGGAATCTGGAACAATTTTATGAACTATATTAAAGGACAAAAATTAGGTCCATTAAAATTTAGCTCCAGAAGAATGGTGTTCATATGTTGAGAAACTATTAAATGGTAATACATTTGAAGTAAATATTCCATTTGAAGAAGTTATATTTACAAATTAAATACAAATGTAAACTGTTATACTTTTAAGTTATATTTACAAATTAAATACAAATGTAAACTGTTATACTTTTAAGTTATATTTACAAATTAAATACAAATGTAAACTGTTATACTTTTAAGTTATATTTACAAATTAAATACAAATGTAAACTGTTATACTTTTAAGTTATATTTACAAATTAAATACAAATGTAAACTGTTATACTTTTAAGTCTAATCCAGGTCTTGACAATCCATTTACATTTACAGATAAATTTATGAAGTAATTAAATCCATAAAAAATAAAAAAGCACCAGGACTAGATGGCATTGTTGTAGATCTTTAAAAGTGTACTAATCAGAATTTCATACCTGATATATTTTTATTTTTAAAAACAATCTACAAGATGGTAAATATCTTGCTGTAATGGAATATCATCTCCATTGCATAAGCACAGCTGTGTTTGACAGTTTTTACAAAAATGATTGTACCTGTCTGGCCAGTCCTCACCCCAAAATCAAACTGATTGAAGACTTAATTTTATGTGCTTGTATACGCTCTTGTGAATCTCTCTGAAGTGAACTGTTATCTTTAGACCTTGTATTATGAAATAGCTCCAATAAAATTTTGACTGTATACTAAATACCCACTGGACGATGCAGGCATGGGTGGAACTGATGCATGGTCCACACACACACACACACACACAAACACACATACACACACATATGGGGGCTTTGAGCTACTAAACTATTCCATCTTTTGACCAGTTTTGATATAGAGTAGACAATATGCACTATCTAGTGGTAAAGACTCATTAGGAAGTTAGATCAATTATGAAAAGATTACATGGATCCAAATAGCTTAACTGAGCTATGTATCTGCATCTCATTCATGCTCCAGGAATGAGAGGACTCAGTAATTACACCATTGCTAGAGATGCATTTCCTCTTAGATATGTTATCCTGTACTGTTAACAGGCTATATATAGCCAGTCTTGAAATGTCATATAAAGAAGAAATTAAGGCTTAAAGAATGCTCTGTTCAATAGCTGCTGTAACTAATACTTTAAGAAAGAAGTGTAAATCTGCAAAGGTTTGACCCCAGTAACAATACAGGCTTGTACAACCTGTTTTGTCATAGACTTGGAATAGCAGTTTGTTTAATGGCTTGGCTTGAAGTTATTGTGTATTCACTGGCAGTGAAATTAAAATCCTTTTCATAGCTTTCTGTTTATTACAGAGCTATTTCCTTTGTATTGCAGAATGAACAAAATCAGTATCTGTTGATAGTTTGGGTGTAAAGGAATCTGAATTTATGAGTACATGTATATAGTGTTAAGAATATTTAATTGGTACTATTAGTTGGCTTTTCTCAATGATTATATGTTATGACTGTCTGTATTATATACTTGACTTTTTTCCAAAATCAAGGTCTTGGTGTACCTGCCCAGTAACATTAATTTTGCAAACACATAATATATACATACCTAATATTTCTCTAAGAGTAAAGGTTAAATATTCAGATCATTATATTTGGAGGAAAACATGTTTATTGAATCTGAGTCATGGACATACATGTATTATTTAACTTGAAAATTCTTAAACTTGTTGACAACTTTGAATGTTTTATAGAGGAGACTGGCCTACATCCTGGCTCTACTACTGTGGCTTGGCTTTTTATATAATGTTGTTTACTTGAATAATTACTCTTTCTTGCCTTAACATCTGAAGCAGAATCAATCTTATTGTTGTGTTAAATTTTTAGTGTGGGTGGATTTATTTATTTAAATATCATTCACTGGAATTACAAAGTGCTCAATAATATTCTTGGACTAGGACATTAATTTCAAATTATAGTGAATTTAGACAAAGACATTTTGGATTATATTATTCTTATAGATTTAAAGAATGTTAGCACATCATCACACTCCAAGTAACTAGCACATTAGTACAGTCGAAACTACATGCACATCAACACATTCAATATAAGAATTTATTTGGAATACCACTGGAATTCAATTGGAACTGCATACATTTAGACTTGTGATAGAACTTTTAGAACTATTTGGAATTTAATTTACTGTTTCTTTTTATAAATTTTAATGTTGTATTCTAAAGAAATAACTTATTTCTTGAATTTTACAAAACTTGATGGTTTTTGCTCATTTCTGTTACTTAGTTTAATGCCATTGAGCTGTTACAATGGTATGAAATTAATCTGCCTCATATCTAGATGTGGATGCCTCCTCTATCTGTCCATCCATCCATCCACACTTTTTGTAACCAGCGATACCCTTGAAAATAATTAAATGCAATACTGTAGGTGCACTACTTTGTTTCTGCTCTACAGTTATTAAGTACTTCTGAAGAAAGGGACAGGTATTAGGGTGAAGTTTTGTGTATTTGCAACAAGCACAGTAGTGAGAATGTTAGGATAAGCCTATTACTTCATGTAATGTGACTGAAATTTCTTTATATTTGGCATTAGGGAAACAACACACTCCCTAAAGCAGAGTGCTGATCAAAATGGCTACTCCCATATGCTTGAGAAATGAATATGACCTAGTCCAAATGTCATTAACATAAGCAACTATTTAAATAGTGCAAATGAATTTTGCCAAGAGTAAACAATACTGACTTCTGAAAATGCAATAAATGAATTATAATATATAACAAAACTTAAAATAGTTATTGGCTAGTGTTTTTTTCCTTCCAATTTACAAGTCCAGGAAATTAAAATGACCAAGCTGAGTTAGCATTCTTTGAAAAGGTGCATATATAAAGTAAAGCTGAGCATCCTGTAACCCAAATTACACCCATCAATCATACACCAGAATAAAGAGAGCTAGAGGCTATTTTAACAATACCTAAGATATGAAAGGTCTTTCTTAAACAACCAGTGAGGAAATTCTGGGAAATTCTTATTCTTTGAAAATCAAACCCTCTGCAAAATACAAAACTGTGGAGTGGAGCTATGTGCCTGTTAAAGGTTTTGTCTTACCAACTCCTTTTTTGATAGAGTTACAGTTCATTCTGGAACAATTTCAGATCTCACCCATTGCAGTTTCTTGCAACTACCATTATAAGTTCAGTAACCATTCAGCATATCCTGATGTAAACTGAAGTGAACAGTCAAAAAATCATATATTTTCCTTTTAGGGGTTTCATGTATTCTGCTTTGTTTCCTACAGACTTGTGCACCTTTTGTGTGGACACTTTAATAGACACTGATATGCCTTTTAGCGGACACATTTCTTGTACTCCAATTTTTAGACTTATGGGCTTTGCATTGGTTGTCCATTAAAACCCATGTGCAAATCATAGCTTGTACAGGCACAAAGGGTGTTATTATGACATTTTTCTTTGCCACACCTTTTGACAAATCATAGCTTGTACAGGCACAAAGGGTGTGATTATGACATTTTTCTTTGCCACACCTTTTGATGGGATCTTTATGATACTGTTATCTCTCCAGTGTATTTCAACTGAAATATTACAGCTTTTGTGTTCTGATATTAGACACCATGAAAATCAGTCTTGTAAAGGTCAGTATTCTTATTGGGTAAAGCTGAGTAAAATAATTATATTGGGTAGCATTGTTTACAATTATTGACAAAAAGTGACAGCATGGAATTAATTGTCTGTGATACCAACTTTAGTGACTGCAAATGCTTACTTAATTCACCATGATCAAGAGACATGAGTATTGAGTAGTCAGTTTTATTCATTTTCCTCCTTGCTTTGCAAACAATTGGTAAGTAGGAGAGGGCATCACACACACACACACACACACACACATAAATACTTAAACCTATTTTGAGTGACCACACATTCTGCCCCAAAAATTTATTTCATGACAGGTTTGTGCTTGAGGCCCCATTATCAAGGTAAACTTTCAACTGGCATAATGACCCTACATGTATTTTATACCTTATTCTTGATAAGCGTATCATGCACTCATCTGAAAATAATGTTATATAGCTATGAAGATGTACACCTATTCTGATATTATAGCAACAATTCTGATCTGGCATTTGGTAAATGTGGAATATGTATGTACCTATCAATCAAAAGACAGAATTAACTCTGTCATTTCCTGTTCTAGCTCATGACACTTTTCAGGCCAGCTCCAATATAACAAAGTCACTTCTCTGGTGTTGTTAACACCTTCTGAAATGCAATATAATAGTAACCTTTGCTCAGACTATTTTCTATTTAGATTTGAATGTATTCTGCTAATCAATGCTGGTTACTCACCGGCATATCCCACAATGCAACCTCAATTGGTCAACATTGCCTTTTTTGGACTTAAAAACATGTTACACCATATTAGTCTTGTCACCCTTGCCCTCATCATACACAAAATACTTACTCTAATGAATATTTGACACCTTTTTCTTTGATACCAGTAACAGTTACCAATACCTTAGGGACAGTACCCAAGCAGACAGTGAGATAAACTTTAACAAACCAAGTGCTAATTCATCTCCACACAAGAAGAGGAGCACCTCTACAACACATGGTCCCACTGGAATTAGAACTGACCTGCCCATGAGAATTCTAGTGATTAATTGTCAATCTATAAAGGAGCCTGGAAAAGAGGGACTACTTAGTAATATGATCTCCTCTACCAAAGCCACCATTGTTATTGGTAGGGAATCATGGCTAGACAGCAACATAAATTCATCACACTTCAGGTCCTACAACAAAGATCATCCAGAGGGATTCCATGGGGGCAGTGTATTTGTCCTTGTATCAGACCAGCATGCCAGCTGTAAGCCAGAAGAACTAAAGGCAGGTAATAACTTTGAGTTAGTTTGGGCCAAAATCAAGGTTAAAGGGGCAATCCACCTTCTACAAACCACCATTCATAACCACTCCAAACTACCACTACCAACTTCACTCATTCACATGGTGCACACCAATGACTAGGAGGAGACTTTAACCTGGTGGATATTGACTGGGAGAGAAGTGTCCACTGTCACAAGTCCCAAACAATGCCCAATACCAATAGCTACTAAATATCATAAAGGAATCATTCCTGGAACAGGTTGTAGACGCAGTAACTGAATTTACTTCAAATCTGCTTGATATATTCTTAACAAACAACATAACATTAATCAATAAATGTGATGTCATACCAGCAATTGCCAACTATGAAGCTATTTATATAGAGTCCAGTATATGACCAATGAAATTGAAGAAAGCAGTTTGTAGAGTTTTCCAGTACAGGAATGCAGACTATGGCCAGATACATGAAGAATTGAAATTCTCACAAGAGTCATTCATATATGAAACTGATAACCTTTCTGCAAATGACTTAGGGAAACTTTCTAAGGAGAAGATCAAATGGTTAATGAATAAATTTATACCACATAAAATCCTATCTGAAAACAAGCCTTGGATAGACAAATCTATTAAAGCCCAAAACAGATGAACAAGTTGTTTGCAAGACAGTAAACAACAGGAAAGGCAAGAGATCAGAAACTTTACCAAGAAGCAAAATCAAGATCCCAATG
This sequence comes from Megalonaias nervosa, assembly GCA_016617855.1. Lineage (NCBI taxonomy): Eukaryota > Metazoa > Mollusca > Bivalvia > Unionida > Unionidae > Megalonaias > Megalonaias nervosa. Next base: position 17,888 of record JAECUM010007463.1, on the reverse strand, counting down.
CTTAGAATGACCAGCCTACACAAGATATATTGAAAACTGGATAGAAGTTGCAAATCCAAATTAAAAACAAAAACCAAACAAGCAGAGAGATTTTGAAAGTACATTAGACCTTACATAGAGACAACTGTGGTGTGGCACCCCTCAAGGAACATGAGAAACTACATTCAGAGGCATTCGACAAGGCCACCATACTGGATTGTCAGTACCAGTCATTTTTCACACAAGAGGACAAGAGTGATCTACTTAGCCTACATGGAGGTCATTACCCACCTATGCCTGACATCCAAGTTACCAAAGAAGATGTATACAGCTCATTGCATAAAATTAACCCACAGAAGGCCACTGGACCAGACACGATTCCAGCAAGGATCCTGAAAGATCTAGCAGAAGTGTGTGCACCATACTTGAGCTATATTTACCAGAAGTGCCTCTCAATAGGTTATGTTTCTATGTGTGGAAATGTTACAGCTATCTTTAAAAATGGAGAAAGATTCAAGGTCAGTAATTATAAACCTGTCTCCCTTACATGTATCTGCTGCAAAATGCTTGAACACATCATAGTCAGCAACATGATGCATCATCTAGATCATTGCAACATTCTAACAGACTGCCAACATGGCTTCCGCACCAGTTGAAGCTGTGAAACACAGCTCATACCCCTAGTGGATGAGACTGCCATATCCTTAGACAGAAGGAAGCAGAATGACCTTGGGGTCCTTGAATTTAGTAAGGCTTGCAATCATGTCCCCCATGAAAGACGTAAGGAGTAATACTCAGGAATGGATTTCCTGACAGACAGATCACAGAGGGTTATAGTTGATGGAGCAAAATCAGACCCAACACCAGTTGTTAGCAGAGTACCTTAAGGGAGTGTCTTGTCTGAATATATTCTTAAGGGGCACAAGCTAGCTACTGAGCAGGCAACAAAATATCTTGTGGTGGAATTGTCCAGAGACCTCTCTTGGAAAAGGCACATAGACAAGATAGTGAAAAAGGGGAACAGTAACCTTGGTTTCCTGTGCCACAGCTTCCAAATCAACAATGAGGATGTAAAAAGTGGAGCATATTTCACACTTGTTTGACAATGCCTTGAGTATTACTCAGCCATGTGGAACCACATAATAAAGACCTAATAAATAAGATAGAGATGGTTCAGAGGAGAGCTGCAAGATTCACCACCAATATATACCATAATATTAGCAGCATCAGTGCAATGTTGGATCATCTCCAGTGGGAGTCACTTGAATCCAGGCAAGCCAAGGTCCAGCTGACCATGTTGCGCAAGATAGTGAACATTCTAGTGAACATACCAGCAGATAAATAATTGACCCTAGAATATAGCCAAACTAGGGCAAACCACAGGAATAGGTTTCAATTAAAGTTAGATTCAAATTTTTTCAAGTTCAGCTTATTCCCACGTACAATAGAGACTTGGAACAAATTACCATCAGTAATTGCAGAAGCTCCTGACTTGGTATCCCACAAGCAGGAGCTTTCCAAAATCACAAATTCTAATGAACTAGTCAGCTACAGGTAAGACCTACTGATTCTCAGGGCTATGCCGGTTGAGGTTCCTTGTCTCATTGCTTCTACAGTAGCCAGATTGGTCTGAGTATGAAGGGATGAAAACATACACTGACACTCTTTTACTTATTTCTGCCTTTCCTATCATTACTGTTCTGACTATCCTATGGCTAATTTCTTAATATTTTCCTTGACCACACCACCAATTACTTAGTAGTTAAGCATGACTGTGTCAATGTATTTAATTATAGATTGATAAATAACAACATCAATATAGCAACTATAGCCACCATTTGCAATGACTATAGAATTAAACTCATCCAGAAAACACAAAAACTTATTACAGAGATAAAGACCTCATTCATCCCAGGTATCACATGTTAACTCCATAAGAAAAAGTGTACTTGACAGTCTTCAGTAAAATCTATGTGATCTCTCATCATAGGTGTTGTGTAAGTTTTCATTACAGGTCAAGGGCAAATATGAACCTCTGAACTTTGCACATTCATGACCACTTCCTTTAAAGAAGAAATAGCAATGATAGACCTTGGAACTACAATGGCAGTTAGAGACCAGTTCTTTATTATGGATTTTTAGAATGTAGCAAATGATGCTTCCTGTAGGTTTAAAAGAAACCAGTAGCCAGACTCAACTTTTTATTTTTATTTGGGTTTAGAACAGAACCTCAGTGACCATAGTTACAAAGGACTAAATAAAGGTCAAGACCAGAAGTATTTAAATGATATGTGATTCATAGCAATATTGAAACATCTATTTTGTGAAAAAGTCATGGTTGCTGGCTGTGTTCAGCAGGTGATTGCTAATGTGCCAGTGCATTTATAAAAAAATTGATTTCTGTATAATGATTTGGATCAGGTGGTCACACTTAACAGAGGTTACATGTTTTTATTCTCTCTCTCTCTCTCTCTCTCTCTCTCTCTCTCTCTCTCTATATATATATATATATATATATATATACACACAGGAATGTTGTGAAAATTTTAATAAACTGAAGGACAGATCCACATTACAGAAAGCTAGTGTCACTCTGAGTCACATGTTGTGCCACAACTATAAGTCCCAGTGGAAACATGTCTGTGATTTGGTGATTTGTTCTGCTAATGAGTGCATGTATAAGGAGAAGGTATTATGGGATCACCAAAGTTTGTCTTCATGATGTCCAAAAAGGAAGAAAGATTGGGACAGGCCCATAAGGCAGCAAAGGCTATGACATCATTGGATCTTATTGATAAACTCTTTTGATTGTGGTGACAATCCATGTGAGATGGTGGAAGCATATATATCAATGGAGCCTTGAAGAGGAATGAAACGGTGTTTCCTACCCTCCCTTTTCACTTTCAAGTTCTTGAGCTAAAAACATAGCGCCCTAACTGGGCATAAAAGCCTATCTCCAGCAAAGATGTGATTGAGACTAGGGATCTAACATAGGTAGTGGAACTGCTGATGGGAAATGATTTTATGCTAAAATTTCCAGTTGACATTGGAAAGGAAAAGATTTGCAATTCCCATTAAACCAGAGACAGCCAGTGTCAGCAGAAAATGCATGAACCTTGCTGCATCTTCTTGCAAACACTGTAGCAAGTAAAAACCATAAAACACAAGACAGATTCCATCTGGACATAAGAGAGTGAGAGACAGCTTAAAATATTCAAAGAGATGAGCAAGGTGTGAATCTGAACTGATTGCTGAGCTCTTAGAGAATTTAAGTGTGTTGGAAATGGTTGCTCTATAGCCCTTGAAAGCTGATACTAATCATCTTTTGTTCTCACAAAGGAACGAAAAGAAATCAGCAATGGAAGTTAAAGAGGACAGCTAGGATCAACACGTTTCCTACTGCAACAATCACAGAAGATTCTCCACCTGGCATCATAGATGAAGATTTCTCACCTGGCATCATAGATCAAGGATGTAGAAGCTCTCCTGACCTGTATGATGCAACTATCAATCCTGGCTTGAAAACTTGTTCTGGCTGATAGATCACTTAAGATGAACCAAGCATGAAACCTGGGGAATGTGTGTACTGTTGTGTAGGAGTGAGCCTCTGTGTTGCACTAGGAGATCTATCAGCATGTCTAGAAAATTGTTTAACCATGACTGATGGGACCATAGTAGGGCAATGAAAGTTTTATAGAACTTGAGGTAGCATTCAGAACAGTGGGAAGGTGACCAGACCTCCATTCAAAGAGAAGGAGACCTTAATGATGGAGATGATGACATGTTGTGAAAGGAGATCATGCCACATCAACCCCTTACTCTGTAAGTTCACCATTGCAAATATAAAAATTTAGTTTTGTTTCAAGATTGTTGATGTGGAGGGACAATTTGTTTTGAGTCCAATGACCCTGGATAATTATACCCTTCAGCTCTAAATGAGTGCCCAGAACCAGAACCTGATTCATCCATGAACAGATAGAAATGGGGTCAGTTGCATGCATGAGGACCCCAATCAGGAATCTGTCATGCTTCATCCACCAGCACAAATGGTGAATAAAATCTGGTACTGGTGGAATCAGAGTAGATAGAGAATCTCTGTGTGGTTTCCACCTTGCGACAAGGAGGAACTGTAAAGGGTGTACATGGAAACATCCTAAAGGAAACAGATCAGCATTTGCAAGCTAGATTTCCAAAAAGGAAAGGTAAAGATGAGCAGACAATGATGTTTTTGCTTGTAGCACCTGTAGAAGTGCCAAGGTTCTATTTATCTGATCCTGTAGAACCTGGACTAAATTCTTGTACATGATGAAGTTCATTCCCACACAAAGTCACAAGATGGATGTTTCCTTGTTTGTTTGTTTGTTGGTCGGTTTACTGCCATTTTTTAATGCATGATAGGCTATACATGGTGGAAGAACACTGCAAAAGCCTGGGAAGAACCACCTACCCATGTGAAGCTACTGGCTAACCTTCTCACATACCCTCACTGGCTGAGCCCAAGACTTGAACCCAGGCAGGTAAGATCACACTGATTTGCAAAGGTGAGCACCTTTGACCACTGAGCCTCCCAGGGCCCATTCTGAGATGGACTGATCTCAGACTTCTTGAGAATGTGTAAAAGACACAATTGAGTTTCTGTGGATCAACATTGGAACAGACCCTGATGGAGGGACTGAACATGAATATTGTAGATCAGCCACCTATTGAAATACTTGGTTGACAGGGTTTAGAGGTATGAAAGAAAGGAATACAAATTCCTATTTAAGTTAGGTACAGTCTGTGTTACATTATTTCTTAACACACAAGACTTACCCCTAACCAATTGTATTTTGATTGGAAAGGGGTGTACCCTACCCACAATGTGGTAGCCTATGAGGTCCTTTCAGAACTAAATTCTAAGTAGGGCACAGGTTATTGACACATAAGCAGAATATGGAACAGATGAATGTAACACAGAGATAGAAGGGAAGACTGCAATGTGGTAAACCACTTGCAATAAACAATGTCTTTGGTCACAAACTACGAAATATGCATTAAATTGTGTTCTTGTAAAAGATGGCTGTTCTGCACAAGTGGACATTATCTTATTAACAATTCTTCATTCTGTGTTGGGACCTATTCACATTGAATAGATTGAATAGACAAAGATTTTTAACACAAAAAGTAAAAGCTATGCAATAATGATGAGTAAGTTACTGATGCGATTAAATCGAAATTTGCACCTAATACTTCTTCCGTTTCATTTACTTGATTGCATAACAAATTGATATGTGTGAACAATTTATGGGGCAATTTATTATGATTGTTAGTTGCATGTATGTTAGGACACAAATTATTGTGTATTTTACATATTATTGGAAGATTATACTTCTTTATTGATAATAGACAACATGCACATTAAAATATTATCTGCAAACTGTTGAGGATTAGTAGATTTTGAAATGTGTAAGAATATATCTGGTTACAAGGTATTTACCGAAAATAACAAATCATTTATCAGAGTTCAATGGGGTTTTTAAGGTATTGTTAGCTGTTACAGGTCCAACTCAAGAGGACTTTTGAATTTAATTAATAATAATTTTGAATATGACACTAAAGATTGTAAAAAGGATCGTAGTATAATTTGATTGCATCAGATATAAATAAAATGAACATTATTTCACTCTGATTAATATTTAAGGGCCAAATAATGATTGTCCAGATTTTTGTTGTTAATGATAATGACATTATGAGTGAATATGAAAATGATTCATTACATTTTATTTGATTCAAGATCCTGAATTTAAAAACATATGTTTGGAGGAGAGATTATCCATAAAAACCAGCTGGACTGGATAATGTATCATTTTAATGTGAAAGTTTTTGTGCAGTAATAATTGGAGATATAGATGTGACCTCTCTGTAATATGTTACGTATATGTAATTAAATTATTTGTGTGTTAGTTTTAAATTTATTTTTATTTTATTTTTGTTTCATTATATTTTATTGTAAGGATAATATTTTTACTGGATTTGAAGTTTTTCCCAGTAAATTTAGTTCAGTTCTTTTAGCCTGATTAAAACATAGTAGATTGCAACATTATATTTTTAGCTGACCTAGTTCCTGACCTTGGTTCTGAATTTGTAAACGCTAAGTGAAAATGATTGGTCATTACCAAAGTCATGTTCAGCCCACGTGTTAGCTCTGTTGTAAACAGTTTTTTAAAATTCATTTCCAGTGTGGGAATCAATGATTCTTAGCTAGGACTGTTCTAGCCTATGTGCTAATTGACTTGTAGTGAGTAATCACGTGATCCATCATGAGGGCTTGAAATTATGTTTTAGTTGGGTTTAATACTCATATCTCAGTGAATTTTAGTCAGTTGTAAATAATATCTTGAGGCTGAAAGTATTCCTGTTGTTGCCATTTGAATTGAGTATTTTATTTAAAATAATTTATTCACCCTGGAAAATACTCTTCTTCAATGAAATTCTTGGACAAAGACATTTACTAAAAATTATTTGGAATTCTGAAGTCAGAATTATATTCTTGGTGACTCAACAAGGAACTGTTGACACATCAGCCCAAAACAGGTTATAGAGGACATCATTGCCTTCCATTTTAGAACTTCATTGAGATTCGAACTTGGATTCAATTAGAACTGTTTAGTGATAGGACTTATATTTTTAAATTCTAGGATTAATTTTGGATTATGTTCACAAACCGTAAATCCTTTTTCATATTTTTACCTTGTTTTCTAGGGAAATAAATTATTTTGTTAAATTTACAAAGCTTGTTGACTTCGCTCTTTTCTTTTGTTACTTTTGTATGAGCCTACATGTAACAAATAATATTAAACTTTTAATAGGTTCTAATAACTTTATTCTTGTAGTTTGTGGAAATTCAGTAAAAGATTATAAATATGTAAATGAAAGTAAACATTATAGTGAAAGGATAGACTATGATGGAAGTGTTGAAAATGTATCAAACTCAGAAGTAAGATGAGTAAGACTAACTATATCAGATTCATTACTTTTAGATACCCATTGGATCCAAATTCATTGCAAATCCATTTCCCTCTGCTTCATATAAAAAAAATGCAAATTAAAAGAGGGACTTCATGTTCCACAATCTGTACAGAATAGTACTTCTGTTGAAAACATATATTTTTATGTCAATAAGGAAAATGAGAACAAGAGGAGAACTGACAATATATTTTGGTCACCTAGAAAGTGAAAAATATGTGCAACTTAAATTTTAAATAAGTAATTATGCCTGAAAATGGAATTGCAATTATTTTCATATCCTAAAAGAAGTTCAAGTTGGTTATGAACACCTTATAAAGAGGTAAATGAGGATGTAGATTTAAACAATCATGATTGCCTGTCTTTTTATTACATGCCCATTTAGTCTTACATGACTGCCTGTCTATTTATTACATGCCCATTTAGTCTTATATGACTGCCTGTCTATTTATTACATGCCCATTTAGTCTTACATGACTGCCTGTCTATTTATTACACACCCATTTAGTCTTACATGGCTGATCTACCATGCAATACAGAGATTGAGTCTGTGATTCCTTATCATACAACTAGTCTGAAACTACTTTTACAACTTGAAAATTCAGAAATATTCAACTTATAAAATATCAGAATGATTTGTTGTTATACATTTTAAATTATTCAAAAGTTTCACATTTGTAATTTTAAGAAATTCAGTCATATTGGGTGAAATAAGCTCCCCTTGCCACTGGGGATAATGGAGGGAATTTATGCTTATATTTTAAATTCTTGTGACTGTTCAAGTAGAAAAGAAGAGAAGAATACAGAACAATATTGTGATATTGTTTAGAACGTTCTTGTTAAAATAAATCCATGTGAATATTAAAAATCTAGTCCATATATTAGAAAGAGACACATTCTTTGATTTCTTAAAAATATATGCTTAAATTTTCAATTTAAGTTCAATGTATCAAGAATTTCTAGCATTAAACATAAAAATAGGGTTTAAAAAAAGCTTCAGTCAATCTTACAAAAGAGACCTTCTTGACAACACTATATACATGTAATCTGTTAAACAGTAATCTTCACAGTTACTGCTTATAGAAAACTATCAACACTCTGCAGTTTAATGACTTAATTGTCATATGAAGCAAATAAAAAGTAAAGGTGGCCAGAGATAAATAGCTACCATTTTAACAGATTACTTAATTGATTGACAACAGCTAGGCTGAATTTGTATTTGCTTGTCCAATTGGCATTATTGTGGGAAAGCCAATTAGGCTAATTTGCATAGGCAAAGTAAACAAGTGAAACAACCAAATTTGTTTCAAGTCAAGTAAATCAGAGATGTGTGGTGAAAATACAATAGTTACTTTCTTGCCTTGAATGATAATGCTTAAGCCATCTTTATTAAAGATTACTGGCTAGTTCATAATCATCTGCAACATTTTTTGGAAGTCAAAATTCACTCCATGCATAAAGTGCAAAACATGATTGCTTTGGTAACTGGAATGATACAGTTAGAAAGAGTGAGGGCATGTGATTCACTTTTAAGGCAAAATTTCAAAAAACAGCTGTGATTTGGTAAAGGATTAGCAATCTGTGACGCAAGCAAAGCCCAGCAAAACTAAATTTCAGAACTCCTGGTTGACAGATTTTCAAATTCAACAAGCTCTTTAGCAAAGTTATAACATTAAACACTACAATCCAGACTCTGATGTGTGCAGTGATGAACATTAATGACATCTGCATCACCTTTAAATCCTCCAATAAAATATTGAAATCAGCAGTGTCAGTAACTACAGGACAATACTGCTTTCAACTGTCCCATAGATTTCAAAGATGGAAACTCTTTTTATCTAATATGTCTAATTATACAGTGATGAAAAAGTTTCTCAGTTATTTTGTGTTGGAATGTGTAATAAATGCCTCAAACACAGTACCTTATCATGTGTTGGAATGTGTAATAAATGCCTCAAACACAGTACCTTATCATGTGTTGGAATGTGTAATAAATGCCTCAAACACAGTACTTTATCATGTGTTGGAATGTGTAATAAATGCCTCAAACACAGTACCTTATCATGTGTTGGAATGTGTAATAAATGCCTCAAACACAGTACCTTATCATGTGTTGGAATGTGTAATAAATGCCTCAAACACAGTACCTTATCATGTGTTGGAATGTGTAATAAATGCCTCAAACACAGTACCTTATCATGTGTTGGAATGTGTAATAAATGCCTCAAACACAGTACCTTTTCATGTGTTGGAATGTGTAATAAATGCCTCAAACACAGTACCTTTTCATGTGTTGGAATGTGTAATAAATGCCTCAAACACAGTACCTTCTCATATCATTTTAAATGCTCTAGAATTTGCCAAACAAAATTAAATGCATCTCTGCCGTTTGGTCATGAGATAGGATCAAGATCATAGGAATTTGATGTAAAGTTGTTGATAATAAAACTTTGTCTTCATGGTTTCAAATACCATTTGTTGATTGATTTCAAATTTGAATTGCAGTACATTGTCATGACTCCTAATTGCTTAATCTAGTTTGACTGAACAATGTGTGACAGTAGGCAGGGAAGAGTGGGTAGGTGGGGTAATTTCTCTTTTTGTTTGGAAAGTAATAAGAAAGATGTTAAGAGAATTATTTTAGTTCCTAAGCTTTGGAACAAACATGTCTCAAGATATGTAGTAATGATGATATCCCAAATTTTAAAGTGAATGCTGCTATATGGTTGCTCTCAGTTGAAATAAGCATGTCAGTCAGCAAGTTGACAAGTCCAACATCACTTTCCTAAAATTTACAAAAGGTACATTTGTCAGGGAGTTGACAAGTCCAACATCACTTTCCAAAGTTCACACATACCTATTTAAAATGGAACACCTTATTTCATTTTTGTTATAGCATAACTAGTGTTATCCCAGAATGCACAGACCATTTGGATATTCATCACTATACTGTATGCAATGACAGATTTACCTATAGAGTAGTGAAAGTTTGGCTTCATTCTATAAGCCTGCATTGAACATATGAAAATTGTCTTACCTAATATTTAGAACTGGTATGGTGTAGCATCAATAACATTTCAGCATGAAAGTCTTTAATCTATTTTGGAAGTTCAAGGGTTGATTATTGTTTAATTTTATAACAAAAAGAATTTTAATTCAGAGCTCAATGATAATCTACTGCCTCAAGGTTGGTGATCTTGCTGGTGGATACCTAAAATCCAGCTATGACTAATTCACTGGAGCAGTGAAAATTACCACTGATCACTGTCATAACAGTTACAAAATGTTTGTCAGGAGTCATAACTTTCTTTAATGTTTATTGTGTTAATTTAGTAGCTACCAACATCCTCCTATTGATGAGGTAAAATGATGGACAGGTGTTAAACTACTTGTCCACTTATCAAATGAGTTAGTATCATTGTTGTCAAAACAGTCTTTTACACTCATGGACCTAGCCTGATGTACTGCCCCAAGGACTAATTACTGATTATAATGGTCACAAGCCAGTATTGACTAATCGGGAAATGTTATGGTCCCAGAGATGATTTTGATGAATAATAAATGTTGAATTAGAAACTGAACTGACATCTCTTTGATTTTAACAGGATTAGTTAAATTTAGGCAGGATCAGCACACATTTTATTTTGACAATCCTTTGGGTTAGTAAAAAAAATTCCTAATTTTGAGCCCTACTAATATCTCATTGAAAATGCAGATTAACCTTTGCAATAATGAGCTATAGACAGATTATTGAAGGTTTCACACTGGACCTGATCAGAAGTCTATCATTATCTTTTGAAAGTCCATTAACAAAGGAGATTGTCCTCAGTTTTACTGAACTTCTGGGCTGACAGAAGTGAAAATAAGAAAGACTGAGGTAAGCTTAACACATTTGTATGGTCTCTAGCAGACTATTTTGAATACCTATAATATTTAAGATAGTATGACCACAGGATACCTATCAAATCCTGTTAATGTGTCTGGTTAATTGACTGCTGATTTATTGATCTTGATTCTTCAAGATAGATAAGATTTGATTACTGTCTGACACCCTAACTTGCATCACAGTGATATTACAGAGACATTGTTGCATCCAGGATTCCCAAATTCTCTGAGCAACTCCCCATGGATGTGAGTTTACAGAGGGAAAAGTCATGCTTAATGGTACATTATATGATGAAAAGAAAACAGTACAGTAAATTTAAATAATTTTATCTTTTGCAGCTCATCAGCCTCCTTTCCATAAGCCAATATCATACTGTACAGTTTATATTTAAAACAGGAATTCCCCAGAAAATAGCTGATAAACATGTGTACATGCTTTTGTGACTAGTTGGGTATCCAAATTGCTACCATGGGGCTTGAACACATCAGAAGTTGCTGTATGTAGCACTTACCAGAATGTTATAAGTCATTAAATAATTAAATTAAATTGGTAACTGTTTTCTGTTGGCTTTTTTTTCCATCAGAGTACTGATAGGTGAGAGGACATAAATGTTGGCACCTGGTGCAAAATAGGCCAGCCAGAAATACTCTGGTTGAACTTGAGAGAACTGAGGGGGTGGGGTACAAGGGCTGTTGCTGAAGCAGATGAACATGGTAGATGACTTGGAGATAATGTATACATTACTGAGGATGATTGCCCAAGCAAAAGACATAAGTATGATTATGAGGAAACTATTAGGTTCTGGAGAGGGAGAAAAGAAAGGAGACTGTTTGCCCAGAATCACCATTAAATAGTGGGAGTTTGATGGATGAAATAATCAAGCACAGAATGATGTTTGTATCTGATATAAACTGATATTTGGTTCAGCAAAAAGCCCAAGAAAATAAATGTTCACTACAGACAGCATGCTAACACTTTGAAATTATAGTATTATTATTACACTACAGAAAGCATTGCTAAAGCTTGGACATTATTCCATTATTATTACATTAGAGAAAGCATGCTAACACTATGACGTTATTACATTATTATTACACAACAGAAAGCATGCTAACACTTTGTCATTATTACATTAGTATTACAATACAGAAAGCATGCTAACACTTGGACATTATTACATTATTATTATGCTACAGAAAGCATGCTAACATTTGGATGTGTTTACATTATTATTACACTACAGAAAAGCATGCTAACACTGACATTATTGCATAAGTATTGCACTACAGAAAGAATGCTAACACTTTGACATTATTACATTATTATTACACTACAGAAAAGCATGCTAATACTTTGACATAATTGTATGAAAATATAACTAAGGAATATTCAGTCTTGATGTTTACCATCTATTTTCCATTGCCTTTTGCCCTCTATCTATACCAAACCCCTCATTCCATTGCCTTTTGCCATCTATGTAAACCATATCCTTCATTCCATTGCCTTTTGCCATCTATACTATAACTGTCATTCCATTGCCTTTTTCCATCTATCTATACCATAACCTGTCATTCCATTGCCTTTTGCCATCTGTCTATACCATACATCTAATTCCATTATCTGCTGCCATCTATTGATACCATACCCTTTATTCTATTGTCTTTCATATAATGCATAGTTGCAATGATGATCACTCTTATTCCTCAAGTCTTATTAAAATTAAAATAGCAAAAGCCCCTTAAACTGTGAAGTTAGGGAGACCAATATTATTGATTAAAATTCTGAACAGGTATTAATCACTACAGTATAATGCAGTTTTTGTGGTTGCATTGTTTTCCACATTTGATGTTTAAAATGTTCTTGTCTGAGGTGAAAATTAATCTTATTAGTTGACATTTTCTTTGTTTCTTGAGAAATCAGGCATGAAAGTTGTACAGTTCATGACACATTAAGACAATTTAAAAGGCTTTGTGTAAGCATGTTTTGTTTTTCCATGATCATCTAAACATTAGTTGAATTGAAACCATCCATCATTAAGATGTCAAATACCAGTCTTAATTACAGTTTTATTACCAATGCAGTTCAAAAGATAAAATTCCACTGGAAAAAATTTCTCCTGATGTCATTTATTTGCAAACATAATCAGTCATATAGCTTTTTAACAGTTCCCTGTAATGGAAACCAAAGCTGTGATGAGGAATGCTGATGATAACAAAGTCACTTTGCTCTGCTTTCTGCCATCCTTCTCATTAAAGGGCAGATGAAGGAGCTTTTTATTAAATGCTTGCAACTACCATATACTGGTACTTGTGAGAAGAGGTGGCCTAAATCATCAGGCAAAGAAAACATTCTTGTGTGATATTATTTGTATTAGTACACTTGCTTTGGACCTAAACAGCCATGGATTTGAGTCCAGATTCCAGCAAAATGATCATGCCTTTGAGTCCAGATTCCAGTAAAATGGTCATGCATTTGAGTCCAGATTCCAGCAAAATGATCATGCCTTTGAGTCCAGATTCCAAATGATCATGCCTTTGAGTCCAGATTGCATGTACAAGAGTATATGAGCTCACCTATCCAAAATTTGTGAATTCTTATCAGTGCACCACCTTGCTCCATGCTAAGGTCAAGTAGAAGTCACCACATTAATTGTTGAGGGCTATGTGGTACAAGTTGTTATAAATTTTGTATTTATTGAAAGAAAATCACTTTAAACAAGACTAGACCCTTTCCTTATTGCACTATTCAAACAAGACTAGACCCTTTCCTTAGTGCACTATTCAAACAAGACTAGACCCTTTCCTTATTGCACTATTCAAACAAGACTAGACCCTTTCCTTATTGCACTATTCAAACAAGACTAGACCCTTTCCTTAGTGCACTATTCAAACAAGACTAGATCCTTTCCTTAGTGCACTATTCAAACAAGACTAGACCCTTTCCTCTAGTACAAAATTCAAACAAGACTAGACCCTTTCCTCTAGTACAAAATTCAAACAAAACTAGACCCTTTCCTTATTGCATCAAACAAGACTAGACCCTTTCATTAGTGCACTATTCAAACAGGACTAGATCCTTTCCTTAGTGCACTATTCAAACAAGACTAGATTCTTTCCTTAGTGCACTATTCAAACAAGACTAGACCCTTTCCTCTAGTACAAAATTCAAACAAGACTAGACCCTTTCCTTATTGCATCAAACAAGACTAGACCCTTTCCTTAGTGCACTATTCAAACAAGACTAGACCCTTTCCTTAGTGCACTATTCAAAGAAGACTAGACCCTTTCCTTAGTGCACTATTCAAACAAGACTAGACCCTTTCCTTATTGCATCAAACAAGACTAGACCATTTCTTTAGTGCACTATGCAAACAAGACTAGATCCTTTCCTTAGTGCACTATTCAAACAAGACTAGATCCTTTCCTTATTGCACTATTCAAACAAGACTAGATCCTTTCCTTAGTGCACTATTCAAACAAGACTAGACCCTTTCCTCTAGTGCAAAATTCAAACAAGACTAGACACTTTCCTTATTGCATCAAACAAGACTAGACCATTTCCTTAGTGCACTATGCAAACAAGACTAGACCCTTTCCTTAGTGCACTATTCAAACAAGACTAGATCCTTTCCTGAAGTGCGCTATACAAACAAGACTAGATCCTTTCCTTAGTGCACTATTCAAACAAGACTAGACCCTTTCCTCTAGTACAAAATTCAAACAAGACTAGACACTTTCCTTATTGCATCAAACAAGACTAGACCATTTCCTTAGTGCACTATGCAAACAAGACTGGACCCTTTCCTTAGTGCACTATTCAAAGAAGACTAGATCCTTTCCTGAAGTGCGCTATACAAACAAGACTAGATCCTTTCCTTAGTGCACTATTCAAACAAGACTAGACCCTTTCCTCTAGTACAAAATTCAAACAAGACTAGACCCTTTTCTTATTGCACCAAACAAGACTAGACCCTTTCCTTAGTGCACTATTCAAACAAGACTAGATCCTTTCCTTAGTGCACTATGCAAACAAGACTAGACCCTTTCCTTAATGCACTATTCAAACAAGACTAGACCCTTTCCTTATTGCATCAAACAAGACTAGACCCTTTTCTTAGTGCACTATTCAAACAAGACTAGATCCTTTCCTTAATGCACTATTCAAACAAGACTAGACCCTTTCCTCTAGTGTACTATTCAAATAAAACTAGACCTTTCCTTAGTGCACTATTCAAACAAGACTAGACCCTTTCCTTAGTGCACTATTCAAACAAGACTAGATCCTTTCCTTAGTGCACTATGCAAACAAGACTAGACCCTTTCCTTTGTACTATTCAAACAAGACTAGATCCTTTCCTTAGTGCACTATTCAAACAAGACTAGACCCTTTCCTTAGTGCACTATTCAAACAAGACTTTCCTTAGTGCACTATTCAAACAAGACTGGACCCTTTCCTTAGTGCACTATTCAAACAAGACTAGACCCTTTCCTTAGTACACTATTCAAAGAAGATTGGATCCTTTCCTGAAGTGCACTATGCAAACAAGACTAGATCCTTTCTTTAGTGCACTATTCAAACAAGACTAGACCCTTTCCTCTAGTACAAAATTCAAACAAGACTAGACCCTTTCCTTATTGCATCAAGCAAGACTAGACCCTTTCCTTAGTGCACTATTCAAACAAGACTAGATCCTTTCCTTAGTGTACTATTCAAACAAGACTAGATCCTTTCCTTAGTGCACTATTCAAACAAGACTAGACCCTTTCCTTAGTGCACTATTCAAACAAGACTAGACCCTTTCCTTAGTACACTATTCAAAGAAGATTGGATCCTTTCCTGAAGTGCACTATGCAAACAAGACTAGATCCTTTCTTTAGTGCACTATTCAAACAAGACTAGACCCTTTCCTCTAGTACAAAATTCAAACAAGACTAGACCCTTTCCTTATTGCATCAAGCAAGACTAGACCCTTTCCTTAGTGCACTATTCAAACAAGACTAGATCCTTTCCTTAGTGTACTATTCAAACAAGACTAGATCCTTTCCTTAGTGCACTATTCAAACAAGACTGGACCCTTTCCTTAGTGCACTATTCAAACAAGACTAGACCCATTCCTCTAGTGCACTATTCAAATAAAACTAGACCTTTCCTTAGTGCACTATTCAAACAAGACTAGATCCTTTCCTTAGTGTACTATTCAAACAAGACTAGATCCTTTCCTTAGTGCACTATTCAAACAAGACTAGACCCTTTCCTTAGTGCACTATTCAAACAAGACTAGACCCTTTCCTTAGTACACTATTCAAAGAAGATTGGATCCTTTCCTGAAGTGCACTATGCAAACAAGACTAGATCCTTTCTTTAGTGCACTATTCAAACAAGACTAGACCCTTTCCTCTAGTACAAAATTCAAACAAGACTAGACCCTTTCCTTATTGCATCAAGCAAGACTAGACCCTTTCCTTAGTGCACTATTCAAACAAGACTAGATCCTTTCCTTAGTGCACTATTCAAACAAGACTAGACCCTTTCTTTAGTGCACTATTCAAACAAGGCTAGACCCTTTCCTTATTGCATCAAACAAGACTAGACCCTTTTCTTAGTGCACTATTCAGATAAGACTAGATTCTTTCCTTAGTGCACTATTCAAACAAAACTAGACCCTTTCCTTAGTGCACTATTCAAACAAGACTAGACCCTTTCCTTAGTGCACTATGCAAACAAGACTAGATCCTTTCCTTAGTGCACTATGCAAACAAGACTAGACCCTTTCCTTATTGCACTATTCAAACAAGACTAGACCCTTTCCTTATTGCACTATTCAAACAAGACTAGACCCTTTCCTTATTGCATCAAATGAGAGTAGACCCTTTCCTTAGTGCACTATTCAAACAAAACTAGATCCTTTCCTTAGTGCATTATTCAAACAAGACTAGATCCTTTCCTTAGTGCATTATTCAAACAAGACTAGATCCTTTCCTTAGTGCACTATTCAAACAAGACTAGACCCTTTCCTTATTGCATCAAATGAGAGTAGACCCTTTCCTTAGTGCACTATTCAAACAAAACTAGATCCTTTCCTTAGTGCATTATTCAAACAAGACTAGATCCTTTCCTTAGTGCACTATTCAAACAAGACTAGACCCTTTCCTCTAGTACAAAATTCAAACAAGACTAGACCCTTTCTTTATTGCATCAAACAAGACTAGACCCTTTCCTTAGTGCACTATTCAAAGAAGACTAGATCTTTTCCTCAGTGCACTATTCAAAAAAGGCTAGTTCCTTTCCTCTAGTGCACTATTCAAACAAGACTAGACCCTTTCCTGTAGTGCACTATTCAAACAAGACTAGACCCTTCTCTGCAGTGTACTATTCAAGCAAGACTAAACCCTTTCCAGAAGTGCACTATTCAAACAAGACTAGACCCTTTCCAGAAGCACACTATTCAAACAAGACTAGACCCTTTCCTTCAGTGCACTATTCAAACAAGACTAGACCCTTTCCTGCAGTGCACTATTCAAACAAGATTAGACCCTTTCCTCTAGTGCACTATTCAAACAAGACTAGACCCTTTCCTGCAGTGCACTATTCAAACAAGACTAGACCCTTTCCAGAAGTGCACTATTCAAACAAGACTAGACCCTTTCCAGAAGTGCACTATTCAAACAAGTCTAGACCCTTTCCTCTAGTGCACTATTCAAACAAGACTAGACCCTTTCCAGAAGTGCACTATTCAAACAAGTCTAGACCCTTTCCTCTAGTGCACTATTCAAACAAGACTAGACCCTTTCCAGAAGTGCACTATTCAAACAAGTCTAGACCCTTTCCTCTAGTGCACTATTCAAACAAGACTAGACCCTTTCCAGAAGTGCACTATTCAAACAAGTCTAGACCCTTTCCTCTAGTGCACTATTCAAACAAGACTAGACCCTTTCCAGAAGTGCACTATTCAAACAAGTCTAGACCCTTTCCTCTAGTGCACTATTCAAACAAGACTAGACCCTTTCCAGAAGTGCAC
>JAECUM010007462.1:12969-34203 GCA_016617855.1 Megalonaias nervosa | reverse complement strand
TATATATATATATATATATATATATAATTTATGTTATATAATTTACATAATGTGACCTATTATAACAACAATGGCGAAGTCATCGATACTAAATTTCGATATCGATCGATTAATCAGGTTGAAACATAACAACGAACTTCCGGATTTGTATTATCTTATTGTGTTTCGTACAGGATCTGGTTAAACGAATCTATTACTGAATCTTTTGTTCAACGACAACTTTAACTATGATCGTGTATACATCTACACAATTAATCCGCAGCAGGACAGGTATGAGTTATTGAGCGAGTAAAACGACAAACTTCGTGATGATATATTTTTAATAAGGCAACCAGAGGATTTAATTCCAGCCAATGAACTTGATTCGTCCGAGCATGAAATAATTGTGTTTGACGATATTCCGCTAAATATCGAGGAAATGAACAAGATTAGATAATACTTTTCATTCTCGCATATCAAAAGATGTAATTCGGTTTATCCTGCTCAATGGTTTTATAATGTCGAGAGATTTATTCGGCGAAATACGGGATGTTTTTTATTCTTCCCTGTACTGGATAATGTTGATGTAAGGAATATTTCAAACAAGCAATGCAGTGATGTAACAAAAGATAAATTTATTGAATTATATCGTCAGGCAACCAAAAATAAATACAATTTATTTTTATTTTGATAAACTAGCGCATGATCCATCTAAAATGTTTCGTTGTTGCATTGACGAATTTTCCTATTAATTTTGTAAAGTGTATTAAAATAACAGATAGATAAATAAAGAATCAAATTGCTAAAGAAATTTGTTGAAAAACGAGCTGCCTTAAAGGAAAAAGTACAAGAAGCACGTCGAGGGCAAGTTCAAGCAGAAGAAGCAACTGCTAAACTTGTCAAACCTGTTACCGAAGCAGTGGTTGGTAAACAACCATAAATACCATCATTATCTCCAGAATAACTAAAACAAATGCAAGATAAAGGGTTGTTAAGACAGTTAAAAGAACAACAGAAACAGAAACCGCTGTCAAAAAATTGTGGATTAAGCTGAACCATATCAAAGATTACTTGAGAAAATTGAAGAAGACAGATATTTGATCAAGCAGATTACGAACAAGAAATGAAACCCCGAAAAGTAATAGATGATTGGCTTATAAGTTTACACAATATAATTACGTGCCAAGAATATAATTTTCTTATACTGGGTAAGGTATCGAAAAAGTGTATGTGAGTACTATTAGAAATGCTAAAAGAAACCTTAGAGAAAATACAGGTTGAAAACGAGAATAAAGAAAAGGAACCCGCATCAAGTAAAAATGTTTATGAAATTACCAATCCATATCGCGAATATCGACATAGTATCATTGCCGCACTTTATCTTACAGTTATCAGTAATATATGATCTAGCGAACAAGGTTTTACCGACTACAGAAATAAACTGAGTATGGAAGCAGAAATAGTTGACGAAGAACGAGTAGGAAACAATCATGGCTATAAAATTGGTAGTGGAGGTAAAGTATTTACATCGAACACTGAAATGGTTGACTGAGTTATGTTATTGAAATCATCAAAAGAAGCTGGCAATGAAAGCTCAGAGATAGACAGCGAGACCGTTGATATATGAGATCATTTTAGATCGAGTGGACTATTAACTTTAAGTGAGTATGAAAATTTTGCAAAGCGATCTTATTGTGTAAAAAATAATCTAACAGAAAATATAATGTCATTAATGTTACCATCATTATTGTTAGATTCGTCATAAACAACGAATGACTGCGCACATTTTTCGGTCTTCTATAATCTGCCAATAGAGCTAGACCCTAATGAACAATATGAAGTCGGACTAATTTCCGCTACGATATGGCGTTCTAAGGCAAATGTGAAAACAAACGTCAACGACGATTTTACATTTAATTCTGGCGCGTGGGTGTCAGTTAAAATACCTCAAGAAGCGTATAACGTAATTAATTAAACAATAAAAGAACTAATTGCAAAAAACAGAGGGAACACCTATGCCAACACCACATGTGTTGCAGACAATTTTGAATTAACTCTAAATTATAATACGCTACGAGCTAGAATCACGTTAAAAATAATTTGATAATTGATTTTTCGCCAGCGACTAGCATTGCATCGCTGCTGGGATTTAATCATCAACAATATGGAAGCGCTGTAGAGCAAAGTATATCGTATGATGGAGATTTACCCGTTATCATAACAGAAGCAAACACAATTTTGATCAATTGCTCTATTGCACTAGGATCTTATTCAACGTTAGTAAGCCAAGGTCGAACGATCTATAGTTTTTCACCAGATGTTCCTCCAGGATCTCTGATGCAAATTACTCCAAGACAAATAATCTTGAAAATCAAATAACAAGTATAACAATGCAGCTAATAGATCAATCTGGGAGGCAACTAGATCTTAGCGACTTAATTGTCACGTATTACTTGCACTTACGCGGGCAATAGCATAGCTATCGGCGTAGTCGTTGGAAAATTAATTTTATAAACCTATATTTTAATAACAAGATGAGACGAAGAAAAATGTATTGAAGAAAAATTGTAGGTGGATTTTTTGGAAATATATTTACTACAATTGCAGAGAATATTCCAGGAATAGCTCATAAAGTAGCAATAATTGCAATTGATGCCAGTAAACCTTTTGCGACAGGGGCCGCATCCGCTGCGATTGTTAGAGATTTCCTTATTGCTAATGCTCATAGTTTTGGTATAGCCACACCAGCTGAAGCTGCAGATGCAAACGCTACAAGAGTTTCACTTACTGCAGCTTGTAATAATTTAGGTGTGACAGTACCAGCTGCAGCCGCAGATGGCACTGTATTGTTAGATAATGTCAATAGCACAATTGGTTTTTAAAAAAAAAATAGATACAACGAGGAATATGCCAAACGAAAAGCGTTTTCAGCAGAATCTCGCCAAATAACAATGATGCTTCTGTTGAGCACAATATTTGGATTTCGTCGCGATCACAACAAAGTTTTCAGTGGACTAAAACATACTCTTATTTTAGATCGAGCGGAACAAAATGATTGCAGAATAATAGATGCCGCTAGAGTAGCTGAAGAACAGTTTATTATGACAAGATTACCCTTGTGGATGCCACGAGTTGTTCCATCAACGAGCTAATTTATGAAGCTCGAATCAGTGTCAGCCACGTGGAGAGAAAAGATATATTTCGAGCAAAACAAATTTTATCAAACAGCAATACCTAACACGACCGATTACACGTGGCTTGTTACAACCGCGCCAAGCAAACAAATACCGCGACAATTATTTGTTGTATTTCAACGGAAGGCGCGACACGGCAATCAAGCACAAAACAATTCCGTATTTGATTACCCTGATATCAGACGAATCTTTGTTATGATAAATTCTAAACCGTATCCAGAACGAGCAGTCGAATGTAACTTTGCTGACGATGAAACAAAATAATGTTACACAAGCTTACATGTTTCTCATGGAAGCAATATAAAAATATCAGGACTCTGATAGCGGAAGTCAAATATCTGTCGAGGAATTTAGGTCGCTATACCCAATCTTTTACTTCGACGTATCAAAACAATCCGAACGAGTTAGAATATCTACGTCTAATATAGAAGTTAACTGGACGTTTGGTGCAGCTCCAGTTGAAGCGTATAACATATGTGCTAGTCGTAAGTGATAGATTTTTAACAATTGACGCGGTCAATGGAAAAATGACTGTACAAGTTTAATCTAACAACTTTGATATAATACAATAATAAGGAAAACCGAGTAAACAACCAGAGAAATATACCTAACGCAAGGACAAGTTGAAAAATTATCAGCAGCGGTTTCTAAACGACATTCTGTTTGTTTAATGATGTATCCAGAGACTTCTGTCGCCGCAACAACAACAACGACAAAGTCATCAAAAAGCAGCGGTTAAAGTAATGTTAACCCAACAACAAATTAATAAACTTGACCGCAAAGCGATTAAAAGAAAACCGTTCGTTCTCAAGTTGCCTGATGCACAAATAACAGCGATGTCAAAGCACGGCGGATTTCTTGGACCAGAACCTTCTGTAATAGCTTTCGCAATGCCAAAAATTATACCTGTGCTAGGAACACTGGGAATAGCAGCAGCGTCATGAGCAATATCTGGAGCAACTAAAAAGGCAGTATCCGGAGATGGTATTAAACAGATGTGTCGTAGGTGGCCCATGTCACTACAATAAAAAAATCGCTTTGTCGTCAGTGATGTAGCTATATGTAACAATAAAAAATAAATACCTGCTAAAAATCGTCAACAACGAGAAAAAGAAAACAACGACAAAGTCGTCAAAAATCCCAACAAAACGTTGGCGGGATTAGCGGGAAGTCTGCATCGAAATTTACTAGGAATTGGACGCGGAATGACTTTACCGGGAACCAGACTCCGTTAAGTAGATTTGATTTACTTGAAAAATAAAATCCGACTGATTTCATGGAATATTTTCCAAGGATGAACTTGATAATGTACCAGCAGGTGGCTCGTGTGTCATAAATATTCAAAACTTCGAATATGGATCTGGAACTCATTGGGTTGTTGTTTACGACAATAATTTTTTTTATTCGTCCGGACTTCCTCCAAAGTGATCTTATAATTATAAAAAATATATTTGTAAAAATTTAAAAAAAATTACTGCTCTAATCAGCTACAGTCTGTTGGAACATTAGCTTGTGGTTATTATTGCATTATGTTTATCCGAAATATGTCAAAAGATCCTGATTTTTTTAAAATTTGTTTTGCAATTTGACAGACATCCAAGCAAAAACAACAGCGACAACATAGCAATAAATTGCTGTCAATAAATTTTGTGTGACAATCGAATGTAACATGTCACTAGCGACAACATATTGCCTCAAAAGTAAAACTAAAATGCCCTACAAAGACAAAAAAATAGAAGAAACAAAAAACAACAGAACAATGCTAAAAGGTATTTGTACTGTTTGCGGTAGAAGAAAACGTATATTTATTGCTTCGACGTCTCTGAAGACTCAGATGGAAACTATGCACTGAGAACTAACTTAAACATATATACTGATGAAAATAAACGTTTCCAAAAGATAATTCATTTGCAAGAAGAACAATTATGGATTAGATTGCTTAAAGAAGAAGTCAGTTATGTAGCCAAACAAATTAATGGTTGCTTAGCAGTGCCAAATGAAAAACGTTAAATGGAAACCTAATTTAAAATGACATATTCGAAAGCATACTGGAACGTTGTGTACAAGTTGAATTAAATGATGTGTTGTTAACAGATATTTGAGGTTTTGATGGTTTCGTATGTCATTTATTATTAAACATGTTACTAAAAATAGATATGCTTGCATGACTAGTACACATAACATGAGGAAATGGATTTACCTTATTGCACTCTTTAGAGAATGTGCTATTAAGTTTTTCCGTCACCTTTTGTTGTTAGGTGCTATTTGCAATATATCCAATCTGTTCGCATACCTCAAACTATGCCAACTATCAAGTAATAAATTATATCAAGCTATCAATCCAGGCGGAAATCGGTAATTTGGACCGATAATGTTCTACACCAACTAACATATTTAATTCCGTCAGTTGTTTATAACTCTTTCTGTTACTCCTTTAAGTACAATTTGAATCAATTAAAACTTGAGTAAAATTGGAAACAAACATCTAAAGAACAGTGTTGATGCTTCTTTTGCTAGTAAAGAAGGAGGGTAATTGCAAATGATATTTTCCTTCAGCTTTTAGAATAAATTGACAACAACTGTGCAAATGAATAACTATTTAGAATCGTTACTTTCTTCACTACATTTTTCTATTGGCATTGTGTAAAATCCCCTGAATATAAAGGTGATATATTTGGAACCGTCAACATTTCCATCGTGTTCTCATTCTTCTCTTTCTCTCTCTCTCTCTATCAAGGACAATTAATGATTTTAGATGTGTTACCTGGAGCTTTCAAGTGCATTGTATTTGATCAAAGAAAACGTTGTTCTTTCGTGTTTTGGATCAGATACCTCCAAAGAAGCGTACGAATTAAAGAATCTACATCCACAGAAATCATCACTAACGTCTCCAAGTTTAGTAAATGCTTAACCACTATGTTACAAATCAATAGACATTATGCTTACTTTTTTTTTCCTTCTCAAAATGATTACGTCATTCTTGCGTTGCTTCTGAACAGCTCTATAAAGATCTCGTCTGCTATATACATTAACCCATCCACTGTTGACTATATCTCTTCTGATAATTGTAAAGTTTGAAAGGAAAAAAAACGCTATCTTTTCTTTTTTGCGTTTACTCTTTGGATATATATTTTAGTTTCCAATGTGAATCTTTAGTTGCTTTTTGCTTGCAGTCACTGTTAATTTCATTTATTAACACGATTTTAGATTACCGTCACCTTAAAGCAGAATTTTACAGATTAAGTGTCGTTATTTAGCGAGGAAATATTTATGATACTACTTATCACATATTTCGATTCTTTAATGACGGTGTTTTTAGATTACACTATGTATTACGTGTTCTGGATAATATTTCGATGCGAGTTTATTATTGCAGAAAAAAATTCAAAGACATAGAAACCAGGCAACTACTCTTTCGACCTTTTGTAAAGAAAAGAAAAGAAAGGATTTGGATTTTTGGTTATTATGATCCTTTTTATAGTTGCTGATTCGATTGTACCTATCACTGGATTTTTCGCTCGTAGCCTATTTGGTCGTAAGGGCACATTGTTTTTTACCGTAATTATTATTATTGCTAGAACTGCTTAATGTTAAAAATGACACATATTCGATTGTGTTGTAGGTCATGTGAAAATGTGCATAAATAACATTAGATAACAAATAATTAATTCCTATTTTGCGATCAGTCTGTTGGAATCCTTAACATTTGTGAACATACATAATTCAAGAGGAATTGTTTCTTTGACTGATTCATTGGAATAACTAACTGCCCATTGACACATTATTTGGAATTATTCTGAATTAATTCAAGGTCATTCTGGATTACATCATTGTGGTAAATCATGATATTCAAGACTGTTGGAATTCATTAAGACCATTATATTATTTTGGATTGTAATAAAACGGTCAGGACTATATGGGACTGAATTCAGAATATATTATTTTACTCTTAAATGCTCACTTTATATGTTATATATTATTTATTTGATCAACTTGATGATTTCGCTGCTTCTGTTACATAGTTATGTCTTAAATCAATAGATTTAAAATATGTTTTTCGCATTTGAAAATGACACCAAGAGGTAAAATATTACTTTGTTAAACGTATATACAACTTTTTTTTACATGTTGCTGTGGAGCGATATCGCCTCAAAAAGTACAGTTTCCCCTGCTCTTTATTTTATTTCTGTTTTTGGTTTCTTTTGTTTGAAATATTAGATACGCATTTGACATCATATTGATAAACGTTTCCTATTGCATAATCAATTAACGCCAACGTCAATCAGCTGCTGGTTTCTTAGCTGAAAGACTCATATTCTCTTTGCTCATACTATGTAAAATGATTCTGATGTCTCGCCCACTGCAACTACAATTTTTAATGGATATCCGGAATTTTTTTAAAATATGTCTAAATCCTTGGTAACGTCCTTACCTTAAGTCAAACTCGGCGGCCTTGTTTTTGTTTTAGTAATAAAATCAACGCCCTAGTCTTTTCTCCACAGTTATGCATTTGGAAAGAAAACAATTATGACACAAGAATCAATTATCTTCCAACAATTCATTTGCCAAATGTAGATTGTGAACATCGTTCAAGGGTTTTGACTTTTCTTTTCAAGTTATGGCTTTTGACAGAGCGCTCGTTACCGATCATTGTAAATGCTGTCTAATAAGTCATCCCGATGATAGCTTGTGCGATACTGAAATCGGTGTCATATAATCAAGGCCCGAGTTAAGTCCTTGGTGGTCACTTTAAGTTCTACACATACAACATGAAAGCAGTCCTTACACTGTCTTTTGTATGGTTAGACTTATTATAGCTGTGCGATCTTCAAGATTATTTGGCTTTGACATATATATGTTTTATTTAAAAACTTTTAATATTATCCACGGCAATCAAGTCTCCGCCGCGAATAATTAGGGCCAGGGGCTCTTAACCCTTCTACCCCTTTTCTCGGACCGCCACATCCTAACAAATTTAAAAGTGTTTTCACAACAATTCACATAACATATCATATATATATATATATATATATATATATATATCATATGAAGAGTGAACTAACTCTTACCACCCTCACCTGTAAAACACACATTACCTTATTGCTGTCTTTCTGTTTCAACTTTAAGCCAAATCATTCAAAGACTGACGTGTAAGTTTGTTCTTATTGACATTAACTTAAATGTTTTCCAGTATTCAACTTATACAAATTCTTGATCTACTGCTTTTTTTATTTCTCTGTGACCTGCTCATAACCAGGGTAATATCCTTGAACCATACATTGCAATGAACCACGATTCTGGATGGGCTGGAGTCGGTCTTAAAAGTCAATTTTCACGAGCGTTTAAAGCATTGTACATTTGTCCGCAAAATATGATGGTTTGCAAAAATTCCTAATGTTTCTGTTGCACTTTCTTCATCACCACTATCTTTTCCATCTATGATGACAGTTTATCATTGTTTGTAATTCCAGCCTGAGTTGCAGATGATCCTGCTCAAGTACATTCAACTAGTTTCTTTTCTGCCTCTCACCATCTGCTGAGTCTCTTTTTACTCTCTGTTGTTTTCTCCACTCATTCTTGTTCCCTTGTCGAGATTATCGTGCTGAGTAGTGCTCATAGTTGATGACAGTTGGTTACTTCCCCTAGCATCGGAATTTGAAGCCATAGTGGCGTTGTTATCTTTGGACGTGGACGTTTTGTAGGCGTTGTATCCACGTTAGAGGCGTATAATATCTTTCGGGTCTGCATAGTTTGTTCTTTCTGCTATACTTACGTCTCCCTCAATATTCCTGTCTTCTCTAGCGTGGGGAGCTGCTTCTGTCGTAGTTTGGGTTCTTCTCCTATATTAAATGTGGCGTGGTTCGTTTTGCTTCAGCCATTAAACTCCACCATCAAGCAATGCTAAGTTCTAATCCTAGCCGAAGACTAATGAATGGTTGGCAAGGTTTTGCTTGTCTTGTGCGACTGCTTAATGCATGCACTGCCTTCTACTTCAATGTCTACAAACAATTTAGCGTAAGCACGGTATATTTTTAATTTGCCAGGATGAGGAAGAGTCGGAGATGGCTATCCATGCCGTCACAGGATGGCTCCAGATGTTTTCAGATTATTGGTTTCCAGATGTTGCCGTCTTGCACTTTAATGTTTGAAAATGAAACGTTAGTGCTTATGGTGGTTACGTTTGTGGCTTTAAGAGGAAAGATTAACAATGAGTATCGGTTCATACCCAGGATTAAGAATATATATTAGTTTTTTTTATAAGCATTTGCACCTTTATGTTGAGTTGCAATGTAGTTTAGTTCAATAAGTGGCACATTTTGTGGCTGCACTTGGTGGTTCGGGATTATGGCCAACTTATACTAATTTTTGGGGTGGTTTTGTCCTGCGTATTTGTTGGTGGGTATCCTTACTTATAACTTTCTGGAGTTATTTCGTAATCGGCTACTGCCGTATGTTAATGAAACTGGTGACCTGCGATTTTTGGCCAACTGATAATCTTACTAATGTTGGGGTTCGATTATAGGACACTGTTTATTTCCCTTTTAGTAAATCAAATATTACGAACATTTGCTTCGGATGGTCTAGGCTTATATCTCCTTAAATCTTATATCCTTAAATTTTGGGGTCAGCTTAGCTGATCCTATCTTGTTTGTATTGTTATAAGTGAACCAATCTTTTGCCATCTTGAGTTACGGGGCCGGATGGTTTGTTCTAAGGACCAGCTTATATGGAATAACAGGATGCTTAATGTGAAAGTTTCAATGAACAATTCTCTGGGCAAGTATCCGATATCAATATCCTACTAGGGAATAGAGATGGGATCTTTATAAGTAGAGCTAGACGAAGGTTGGATGTTTGATTCATATAATTGTGTTAAATTTTTCGATGGTGCTCTTTGGGGTGTAGGGTTTGATTTGCTTCTTCCGTTATTGAGCTAGATACAGGTTGAAAACGTTGGTTTGAATTAGTTGTTAAACTGTTTTTCATGTTGCGATGTATTGTTTTGATGTGTGCTTAAATGTGGCATTAATTATTTTTAGTTACACTATGGCGCATCTGTTAGTCCATCATAGATTCCGCTTTGGTTTCTACCGCCACATTGGCATGACTGCTCAACGAACCGCTAATATGGAAAAGCACCAACGTGAAAGAAAACACCCTCCGATTTGGTACATAGTCGTGAAATAAATCATTAGAAAGATCAATAGAGAGAATGCAAAACAGAAAGTGAATAATTTGTTTTCAACACTGTTATTTTCAAATGAGCGTGTTTTAATTCAAAAGAGGAATTGTAAAGGACAAATGTTTAAACATGAACGTATTTAGAAGGTTGAATATGTTTTGCAGTTTGACATAACTTCATATAATCTTAGACATCAAGGGGCACATTGTTTCTGAGCTAACAAATCTAGATAACCATTATTTCGACTAAACAATTGTTCTATTATCTCATCAGTTATATAGTACTTATGTTCTAATCCAAGACTGCGTTGATGAAGAAAAACAAAACAACATAATATTGTCCACAGACCATAGTATCTGGTTCTTGTAATCTCACAATATTGATTCAGTAGACACAACATTTGCTGCTATACTGTCACTGACATCACCTTCCAGAGGAAGTAATAAATACGAACCAAAATATTACACATGAGATCGTTGGGAAAGCAGACGGCCACTCAATCAGTCACTGAATATCGTCTGTGTTGATAACATTGACTAGAACGTCTTCAGGCTTTCGATGGGAAAGACCATTTTAGCAATCACCAAAGGACACCAAGAAGTTGTGAATGCACTGTGAGTCAGAAGGTAATGGACCTCACAGGTATCCATTATTCTTTCTTTTGTTTTCTTTTGTTCACAAGTAATAAGTCATCAGTTTACACTAGACTTTTCCTTCAACGTTTTTGTAAAGTAGTTCGACGAACAACTGGAAGTGTCTGTATGCTGTTTCAAGACAGCTTCAATGGATTTCGTCTACATAAAAGTCAACGGAGATGGGGATTATCACGCAAGTCCTTACAACATTTTTTGCAGACATTGTCTTTTGAGATCATAGTCGATAACTCTTCCAGAAACTTCTACAACTTTTCTTTATGACTGATCATCAAACATTGGCGCAAAAGTTCTAGAATGACAAATTTAGCATCCATCACAATGTTCTCTGGTCAGCTGTTTGATCGTTTGTGCCAAGGAACCATCAAAAAAGGAGACTAAATGTTGTTCTTGTTGTTCTAGGCATCTTGACATCATGATTGTAGTTTTATCTTTATCACTTGTGGCTTGTGACTGCTATTGTTCTTCTCGATAAAAACATAGTCAACCTTTGCACATAAAGCAACGTTTACTGTGTTTGCCTTGGTCTGGAGTGAAATCAAAATCCCACAAACAAAAACCTACTGCAAACCCTCCTATGACATATCGCGGCTGATGTTGGTACGTAACTGTCATGTGGCTACAAAACAGTCTCAATATATCAGATAATATTTCTGGCAAACGTGATGTTCACAATGTCTGGTACACAATGTCTAGCCATATTGATTTTATCTTGGACACGTTGAACTGGAAATGATCAATGACTGACTTAAGGTTAGCCATTGCTAACGATACTAATGATCAAAAAAGTTTGGTAGCTACCCTGCAATATAAGACTTTGCGTTTGAATCGGAGTACAGAGGCAATGGTGAATGTGCTGACTTCCACTTCATGAAGGGATAAAGCCGTTTCTCACTTTATGTAAAACCTACACAGCGTGCATTTAAAGTGTTGCTTCGTTGATGCTCGTTTTGTACTTGTTAGGATTTGCCATTAAATGGAACACTGTAATTCATTGGTTCAGCATCAGATGTACATCCGCTCCATTCAACTTACACTTGTCTTGCAACAACATGTCCAAATGCAACAGATCCATTATTCTAAACTGTGTCCTTGTTTGATTTTGCTTAGGCGGTCGTTAAATCCAAAATTTGCGAGGATCATTATGTTCTGTCAATTCTATGTATTTGAAATTTTCCAACGTTTCAGGTTTCCATACCCCGAAACCATCCAGATGTGTACTATTGGCTTCTATTCCGTATGTCAAATAGATGTTCCAGGTAAGCTCGGTAAGGTTCTGTATTCATACTGTTGGTGACTAGTTTGTTGGACAAGTACAGAGCTACGTTGGTGAACAGCGAATGCAAGCTACTTTAGCGGATTGTAATGTCTTTTTGAGACCTTGTAGTTTAAGATAAAAATAACAGTCATTCATATTGATGACATCTTAGTTTTGTGTGTGATTTTGAATTCACTTGGTGCTAAAGTGTTCAACGATGACAGAATTTGAATTATACATACTGGGATCCTTGAATCGCCCTTCGTTATTTGTAGCATGGCAAACAAATCAAGATCTGGCAGGGAACATTCGCAAGACTATCGGCGCGTTCTCCTGTGGCCGCTTCGTCAGTTAGTAATCAAATATGTCTAAATGTATGACCACTCCTGTTCTTCTTATGTTCTTTTCTGAACGTGTTTATGAGGTCTGATGTGGTTTCGACGTTTCCTACTGCATCGTCCTTGCTGTGGGAGAAACACATCTATTCCTTCCTTCCTGCTTGTCAATATTTACGTTTTAGGAGAAATTATTTTCCTTGCTTAAAGGCTGCATCTTTTTAAGCATTTAATCTTCGAGTCACCATCGGTGTTAAGATGGGTAGTACAGTATGAAAAGCTGATATCAACATATCTCCTGTACTGTACCCTATTTGTTGAGTGGCTCCTGGGTACACATGACACATCTTATTTTTATTGTTGCTGTTTTGTTTGACGTCTTTTTTTTTACAGCTCACTGCATAATCATTATCGAAAATATAGGTTTCATCGTGAGATTTTCTTTGAAGAATATAATGTTATAAACGATCTCCTTTGGTAAATATTGACACTTCGAGATACAATTTACTGACAGAAGTATAACGAGGATATAAAAAGTCTTGGTGAACGTGATACGAGTTTCTTCTTTGATAATAAGAAACATTGCAAGGAATAACTCTCAATAACGGAGCAGTGGTATTTCCTACAACGTAGTTCTGGAACACATCTGAGAACACAAACATCGAATTAAGCCCTTCAAACAATTCGACTTATTAGCGAAAAGACATGTAGAATAGATCGATGATGTGACTGTCTTTCATAGGAACTTGAGCAGGATATCCACTCAGTATACGAAAAGACATGTAGAATAGATCGATGTTGTGATTGTCTTTCATAGGAACTTGAGCAGGATATCCGCTCAGTATACGAAAAAAACCAGGACAAACGTGACCATCGTTCTGCACTAAGAAAATCCATTTCAACATGATGAGCAGTTTTATGATACACCTCTGGAAGTTTTGTCCTGTGTTTTGCCAAACTGATCGCTGAAAATAGCTGAAATTGTCTTGCCGTGATTTTGAGCATTAAAATTATATCATACAGGAATTCTCATGACATAGGTGGACATGTGTGAATTGATTGGTGATGCGTTTTTGGATTACCAAGAGTCTAGAATCATTTGTGCCCAACTGTTGTTGAGCTTTTAAGTTCAGAAATTATTTTGGCCTTCGTTGCTATTTAGGACTTGAGCATATATTCTAAATATATTTTAAAAATTCTTCCCAATGAGGTTCTTGATCCAAATGTATGCATTGAGGTAATGTGGTTGTGAAACAGCAAAAATTGGTTTAGGGAAACATATCTAAAGAATTGTCACTAGGCAATGTTAAATAAAATTGGTTATTCATAATTCGATAGCCCTAGTTTACTAGAAGTCACTTTATGCCAAATTGGATTGGTTTGCCAAATGTTCCAGAGAGGGTTGCTGCTGCTGTTGTGGTCGGAAGAGTAGTTGTGGTGATTGGCGTTGGCCGCAAAGCTACCGTTGTTGTTACTGTCCGTAGTATATTTCAGGGAAGGAATGGGGAGAAGATAAGCAATACAACCGCTGAGTGAAACTGACGGCAACTGTTTGTCCCCTTGCTACAAACACATATTCGCAGTTGCGATGACACATAGCACAAAAATGATGCTGCTGAAAAAGGCGATTTGACTTTTAGGAAAACGATCTCCACACAATACCTACTGAAATTGATTTTTAGTTCTTGAAGATAAGAACTCTAAGAAGAAGAGGTAGATGCTGTGTTTATGTCCATCGTGTTCACTTTATTTTATAGTTGATGAACTGTGAAACGGCAATCCAAGAATCAAAACTACGTGGATATCCTTCCCAACGCACTGTCAATTCTTTTAGTAGGCGTTCACCTACCTCATTTGTTCTTCGACCTTAAATGCTTTTATATCGTACACTTCTTGGTCTCTCGTTGCAACTCAGCCAAGCAGAAGCTCTTTTCCACACCTCTGTTCAAATCTTCACATTTTTAGACAGTATTGCCAAGCCTACGCATTTCTCCGGTGATGAAAAATAAATATATTATCTAGTTAAGTAAAGTAAACAACCGCTGTCAAATGTGTGTTTGATATTTCCAATACGAACTCAATCTTCGGACACTAAGACTTCTTTCTTTTTTGTTGCGGATGAAGTTCCACACAATTAATCAAACACCATCTCTTCATTTTCAGAGGTCACGTCTTCGGGTGCACATCCGTACTTCGTGTTTGTCGAGAAAAGTATTGTTTGACGGGGTATGTGACTAATGACTGGTAGCAACTGACATGCAGCCAACGTAAACTATATTTGTACTTCTTGAAGGTTCTCTTCTTAAAAATTAGATCGTACTTGTGCATATTATTTGTGCATGATGTCTTACGGTGCACAAATCGTTTTGGCAGGAAGATGAGATTGAAAGGATATCGTCGTAAATACTGTTAGAAAGAACGGAAGCGAATTATGTTTTTATATTGTTTTTCAAACAACGCCAATGGGGACGTGTAAATGTGAAACCCCTTGGTATGAAATCTCAAATAATCCGGAGTAGTAGGCTTTAAATCGATGAGTAAATACACGTGGTATGTTGGGTGACATCGGCATAATCATCATTGAGAGGTGTTCGCCACTGTTTGGCAAACACTTGCCCTTGCCGTTTATCGATTGTACGTTTGAAAAACATAGTATAATGGGTATTGAGACTGATGATTCTATGAACTTTACTTTCGTGGCACTCATTTGGAGGAATGCAAATAATTCCAGCATTACGTTGATGGTCTTTTCGTGTGAAGCAATATTAAATTTCTTCCTCGTCTTAACATGTCATCGAAGATTACAAGATGTGTTTGACTAAAGTTAGACACAGCAAAATTTATCATACATTCTACCATGGAGGAAAACAAGGTAGTATTTGCAAGAAAACGTATTCAGTTGATAGTTTTGAGTGCTATTACAGTTATTGTGATACACGAAAACAATGAAGAGTAAATCTGTTATAATGCCTACTACCAATGTTAAGGATTTGAAGTTTTCAAGTTTTCCAAAATATAATTATAGGTTACAGCATTTGTATGGGAAAATATGAACGAGCTTTTTGGATGGATATACTGCACTCCCAAGGTCGTGCAGCATATCCAATCGACAAAACGAATTCATATTTTCCCATACAAATGCACTAACCTTTTAATTATATGCTCATTTTCTTATACTACCTAAGGATTAGTTATATAAACAAAAATACACTATAAGAAACAAAGTAACTGAATTTATGCTGTTTTCCAAACTAAATACACAAGCGCAGATTCATCAGTACACAACAACAAAATTATTAATGCGCACATAACTCCACCCAGTTAAATTTGAACTTAGCCGCGCGCTAGACATAACTTTCGAAAGAAAATGGCGTTTGGGTCTATTTAAAATTGAAATTTGGAGTCATATTGTGAATGAATGTGCATTGCAACAACTTTTTCATTTAGTGTGGAATGAATAGATTTTAGGATGTTTGTCGATACTGCTAAATTTCGTGATAATGACTGGATTTATCTGTGTCAATTCTTCATGAAGTACATCTGATTTCAGCAGCAAGGGAGCAGCGTGTTGACGTCTGCAAGTGTTTCTGCTCTGTCACTGAATGTTTGGAATCATAATATGGGGGAAAATATGAAGTCTTTCAATTGTAATTATCAAAACGACGCCATGGAATATAATGTTTATTTCATTTTGAGTGCAGTAAGGAGTATGCAATTGCACTTGGAATATAGTACAATTTCAAAATGTGTAATCAGTCTTTTGAACCCATGACATGGCTCATGTAATTCGGATTTGCAGAACAAAGAAGTTCATTTTGAGGAAATTCAGGTTGTAAAACTAAGTATATTTTTTGCCATTCTTATTAAAGCTAAAGAAGACATGGTTATGCCTTGTCACTTGCATATTATTTGTAGGGACCCAGACCTGTTTGGCGTCTATCTCTAGCCTAAATCCGAAACATCGTATCAAAAAAGTTAACGCGGAATGTGGCAAAGCAGCTGTTATGTGGCAATCAACGAAACATCTGCTTTAGTTCATTCAGAAACAAATTTAATCAGCTAAAACGTCAAGCGTCGACTACGTAAGTGTACGTGATTTGTTTACACAGTAGTTCCTAATACACTATTAGGGACACGTGAATGCAATATAACGTGTACGTGAGTGCAATACTGCACGATTCTGACAACGTAAAGTTAACGGAGAAAAAAATGAGCATACAATAAATTTATTTACATCAAATATAAAATCAAACAATTGCAAAGAATTAAAATACCTTACAGCGGATGGATTCCTCGAACGTAATAAATATAAAATCAAACAATGTCAAAGAATTAAAATACCTTACAGTGGATGAATTCCTCGAACGCAATCCTAATAATGTACTACCAGTTTCTCAGTACTCCGGATACTGTTCTAAGATATTCCAAACGGAACATGTATATCGCTTATGTCTTATCGTGACACTACTGAATTCAAGAAAATTATTCATCCAAATGTTATTAGTTTAATGAAATCTCATGAACGTAGGCAACCACTGACGTGATCGATAGTTTCACATAATCCGATTGAATCAATTAAATATTCAAGTCCTTGAATATAATCACTTCATCATCAAAGTACTGACTGTTTAGATCAAAGATTATTCACTCTGCTATATCCAAAAATATGTAAATCACGAATTCGTCTCTGGCTCTTACTAACGCCATGTATAACTGAAATAATACACATGGTGCTTGTATTTTCAATATATAGTGTCATTTGCGTTTCAAATAATCAAATCGGATGCACTCTCATTTCTAAAACATCAAATGTTATCATTTCAACATCACTCAATTAAATTTCAAGCACAACAGTTATGTTCTGGCCTTCAAATCTAATTGAACCAATTAAATGCTTGTGCGAGACTTCTACAGGGTAAGTGGACTTTGAGTTTCAAGCTTGCTTACGTAACGCACATTCAAACTTGCGTGCCATTCTTGACTCGTCTAATATCTGCCTTATCATGAATGGAACTCTTAATACATGAACTTTCATCATTGTACTAATCATTCAATTAAAGGGTATAAAGTATAGCTTCTTAGCCTCAAACAATTTAAATAAAAGGTATATTCTAACTTCAAACATGATACATACTTCCGTAACAGAGTGCAAAACGGGATATACTTACTTTCAGCTTTTATTAAACTAAGATTTGAAATGACCATTTTCAGATATGCAGATAAAATAGCTGTCTCTTGGTATTAAACAGTATAATACCACCTATATCCAACATTTCCTGCTCTATTCATATAATTCTGATCAAAGATTGTTTTTGATTTATAAGCTATTAAAGAATGACCATCAAGGAAAACGTGCAAAGTTGGTCAGATTTACTACCCTTTACAAGGGAAGAAAGTCTGGTCTTCATAATATATTACTGTCTCTCTTTTACTTCTAATCTGTGATTTGGTGTTGTGGCAGAGGTTCCAAAAGGTGTTATGGCCAAACAAAACTTAGTATCACTATGACATCTCAACACGGGTATTCAAAAATCGTCTTTAAAATTATCTGTCATAAGTTGACGTGCAATTATTTTGGTTTGCAGTTTGCTTTCTCGTGGGGACACACTCAAGATAGAAGTCTGAAAGAGCTCTACGTATTCTCTGGGTCCTTTGAATCATTTAATTGATACCATTGTCAAGTGAATGCGTAAAAATTTAAATAGTCATCGCTTTCATATGAAAAAAAGTTATAGTGATTCTCAGTTTTTCTCTAATATTTCAACACATTTTAATACAAATAATCACTCTCTACTCGATTTTTCTTTCATGCCAATAGATATTGTGCATGGAGACATGAATAGACTCATAAAAGAAACTTATTGGATTTATAAATTAGATAGTTGTATCCTAATGGCCTTAATACCAATGCACTATGTAAAGTTGTATAAAATATTTGTTTTTTAAAATTGATAAATTGTATATCCTTTATAACAATATTATTGTATGTATGACTGTTTGTCTCTATTTTATTTTATTATTTTACTGATTCAGGTTTCATTAGGGACTCGTGTATCTTTTAGATCCTGTCATATATATATATATATATATATATATATATATATATATATATATATATATATAAAGAATACAAATCATATGGCGAATAACAGTCCTTTCAAGTGCACTGGATCCAGTAAGGGATCACGTGTGTCAGGGATTGATTAAGATAAATGCAATAAACTGACAACGAACAGTGCAAAATGCAATAAGCTGACAACGAACAGTGCAAAACTAGTATCTAACTAGTCCGAGCGCTTTCGACTCTTAGAACATTGAAACCAAGCGGTTTAAACCAAGAAAACTAGAAAAAGACAGCCATGCACAAATGAAATTATTTTTTTGCAGCCGACACATTATCTTTTAAATAATTCTCTAAATTTGCGTAATAGCCTATAATTACTACTATGACAATGAAAATATCTGGGATATAATTGGCGCTTACATACATTTACAGAAAACAACAGATGTCGTTATGGCTCATCGATTTCTAGGCCAATAAAAATATTTTCCAGCATCAGCAGCAAGTTGAAATAAACTAGCTGAAACATAACAAATTTAAAAGGTTTAATTCCTGTAGAAACAGCCACGCAAAGTTTTGCAAACACAACGGTTTTTGTGTTTTATTTGTTTGTCTTGTCAATGTTTTGAATTTGCTTTTGAAAAAGACTCATTTAGGTCAAAATTGCTCAGGCTAGTTAGATACTAGTTTTGCACTGTTCGTTGTCAGTGTATTTTTTTTTTTTTTTGCAGCCTCAAAATATTTCTTTATTTTACCGTATGTCTCATTGTTCAGTTTGCATGCACGTTTACTCTTTAGACTTTGTCTAAATAGTTATGTTATCCTGTATATACATAGCAAATTTTTGGTTCAATGCATTTCATTTATTTCAATACAAAGTCACGAAAGTGGCCAGGATCAAACACAACGTTCGTCTTTGTTTTAATTATGTACCCATATACTTTGATTTTGTAACATTTGCACGACTGACCTAGCGAATTCTGTTTTGCCACTCTCTGTCTTCCTTTCGATTCTATCGATGTCGTAAAGAATAGGATGGTGCATGCACATTTAATTTTACAATCTCATCAAACACGTTAGTAATACAGAACCCTGTGTTTTCATTCACTTTCTTTCTGACAATAACTTGCATCCCCCCTACATGCGTAAGAACACATCATATATATATATATATATATATATATATATATATATATATATATGCTGCTAACGTGTTAAACGTTTTGTTCACTTCAAAAGAAAGGGAAGAGACTCATAATAATATGGCGTGCATCGACGCTACGATCAATACGCCAGAGAATTTCGTATACTTTCTTGCCTATAGATGCAATCCTAAACCGTTATACTGTCTATCGAACTGGAAAATTTAAGTAGTCAGTTCTACGACATACTCAATTTGATGTAGCAGGCTTCTGAAAGAAGGCAGTTTGTTTCGAGCGTCATACCCCAAACTGGGTACGATAAAAATGGAAGTCTTCACTGCAGTACATACATATATATATATAAGGTGACCAACATAAGGTATATGTCAATTACGATTAGATTTTGATTTAATAATTCATCATCAAATTGGTTATGCCCATAACTCTGAAACTAACGTTAATGGGAATATTCTGCTCTGTATGTGATTATATAGAACATTTGCCACAACTTAATAGTTACATCACATTTAACTACTCTCTTTCATGTAGGGGCGTTGGGTGGCCGATTGGTGTAAGGGAGCTCGTCTTTATAAGTCAATGGCATCTCATCTCTCTCCTCGTGGGTTAAAGTCTAGGCTCGGCCAACGTGGGTGTGTGATAATACTTGCCAGTAGATTCCCGTTGGTTTGTTGTTCTTAACTGGGTTTTCATGGTATTTTTCGTCCAGCAGATATACTGACAGCCGAAATGGCGTTTAACCCACAACAAGTCTTTCATGCAAAATTTAGTTCAGTGTAAACGGACAGGATCGGTTGGTTGTTATCTCCTTTGCGTATTTTCTTGTCAGACATTTATATGGAACTAATTTATCTGCCTTCAGATAATAGTCCACTTTTGCAATTTTTTGCCTTTAGACGTGTTACAACTATAGCCGCGGAAATAACACGATTCATTCACTATGGAGTTATAGTGCTTACCCTTGTCTATCTGTCCAGTCAAGTCCCGTGAGTCACTTGTTTCTCTTCGGTTTAATAACGTTTCGGACGTTTAAAAACAAATTTATATAAGGTTTTATACTAAAAAAGATATATTTTCTGACAAAATGTGACAAAGACATGACCCTGTTTGAACTTAGCTTTCGTCAAAGGCACATTTATTTGCAAAGCATCAGTGTGGTGTGGACATATTTCTGGCTCTTTAAAAGTAAAGAAAAGTAAATGCTAGTGGTTAGCAAATACGGAATACATTTTTCACTCTGACTGTCGACGGTCGACATTGTATACTGCTTGTTTCTTTTCATCTTCGTTGCAAAACTGGATTGGACATTTGTCTCTTTGTGTGTGTGTGTATATATATATATATATATATATATATATATATATATATATATGTGTGTGTGTGTGTGTGTGTGTGTGTGTGTGTGTGTGTG
>JAECUM010007462.1:0-12949 GCA_016617855.1 Megalonaias nervosa | reverse complement strand
CATATATTGTATTTATATCACTGACAAATACACATATTTACCCTTCGAACGGAGTTAAGACTGACTACAGCCAACTGTGTATTGACCGAGTGAATGAATGAACTTATATTCCTGAGGAGCGTGTCCGCAACAAAATGTAGTTCTGTGCCTTTTGTGGCTAATCACAATCACCATTCACATATTGATAAATTGGTTGATGTCTTTTCTGAGTTTCTGTTTTTATTCACATTGATTAAATCGATATAAGACACACTCATGATTTAAACATGAAAGATGGTTTTAATGAAGAAAGTAGAGCACTACACTTAACGCTCAGCCATTCACGTACCGGCGCAAGGAAATAAGTGTGGCGTAGAAACTAACCAAAAGACAAACAAACAAGAGGTAATTAAAATATTTAATATATTTACAGTTGATCTAAGTCATTTTTCTACTTTTATTAACATAACTACCTCTCTCTCTCTCTCTCTCTCTCTCTCTCTCTCTCTCTCTCTCTCTCTCTCTCTCTCTCATTGACTTCACTTTTACCATCATTCATAGGTCCAGAGACTTCATCATATGACACAAGCAAAAATCCAAGCGAAAATCCTCTAAGCTTGTCTTTCCATGCAGAGCTATTACCAGTAATACCATATCCAGAATAAGTTAAAGCGATTTAGTTTATCGATATCCCAGCATCTCTCTCTCTCTCTCTCTCTCTCTCTCTCTCTCTCTCTCTCTCTCTCTCTCTCTCTCTCTTTGACTTAAGTTTTACCATTATTCATTGGTCCAGAGTCATCGTCGTATGACACAAGCAAAAATCCAAGCGAAAATCCTCTACGCTCGTCTTTTCATGGATTTTTGCCCTCAGAGAGAGAGAGAGAGAGAGAGAGAGAGAGAGAGAGAGAGAGAAAGGAGAGGCGGCCTTTGGACATTTTCATATATTATTAACAATAATCGATTTTAGAACAATATAATAGGTTTACGAAACAACAACACCAATACAGCATTCAATACATTGCAGGATGTGTGCCTTGTAACCAAACAATTTACCGTATAGTGAATGTATTAGATGTTACAGTATAGTATGAACTGATGAATGTTCGAGAGACGTAATTTTATTATCTGCGACTATGGAGAGAATTATGGTCGGACACACCGTATGTCACAGACTAAGACAGTGAAGGATGACTATGGGGATATATTGAGTTATAACCCAGAGATGATATTTTCTGAGGTGGATATAGGTGAGTATGAGGATGACCAATGGAGGAGACGGTGTAGCAGTCATCAGAGACCAACGCAGAGATATTACCAGCAATGCCATATCCAGAACAAGTTAAAGCGATTTAATTTATCAGCATCCCAACATCTCTCTCTCTCTCTCTCTCTCTCTCTCATTCATAGGCCCAGAGACATCGTCGTATAACACAAGCAAAAATCCAAGCGAAATTCCTCTATGCTCGTCTTTTCATGGATTTATGCCCTCAGAGGGGGATGGGGGTGGGGGGTGGGGTAGGCGGCCTTTGGACATTTTCATATTTAATTAATAATAATCGATTTAGAACATTATAATAGGTTTACGAAATAGAAACAACAACAATACAGCATTCAGTACATTGTAACCAAGTAATTTACCGTCTGCTGTCGACAGGCTATTGCATCTTTATATCATTGATTATATAAACAATGTAGATAAGTCCAAAGTAGTGTACACATACCGTTACGACGAACCATATTCTTGTAGGTTACTTGGTGTATGTTCAGTTTCAAGGTTTTCATCCAGCCCAAATTCTTTTTCTCCATATTTCTGCGTTTTTTGTCCCTTGTGCATGAGAGGGGAGGGTGTAAGGGAAAACAGAAAGGATTGCGATGAAATTGTGTACCATATTAATATCATTTTGATAACGGGGATTATTAATACTTTTTAATTTTTATTTTCATACGTCACTGATGATTAATGAGTGGAATAC
The DNA here is from genome assembly GCA_016617855.1 of Megalonaias nervosa. Lineage (NCBI taxonomy): Eukaryota > Metazoa > Mollusca > Bivalvia > Unionida > Unionidae > Megalonaias > Megalonaias nervosa. The sequence goes on along the minus strand of JAECUM010007462.1, from coordinate 10,997 downwards.
ATCATTGATCTAGTGTCACGGAATTGTATATATCTATCGTTTATATAATATTTGGATTAAATAAATGTGCTCGGGTTTCGCTTTTGTGTACAGCGTTACCCGAGGGTGGTTTGCGTGTATCGTATATTATTTAGAAATGGTTTGTTCGGTTCATCCCATGCTGCACGAGCAAAGTGCATACGATGGGAAAACCGATATACCTTCAGCGCACAGGGAGTGTATGGTTACATGGCCTGTGTTTAAATTACTTCGTTGTAGAGTAAAACATCACATTACGAGAAGTCTTGTTAGTAAGCAGTCTACTTTAATGGCGTGCGATCTCCAGCTGTAGAGGTATGCGAGTTAAATATTATTTTCCTATTTGTATTATAGGATATAATTGTTTTACTGTCATATTTATCTTGTATTTTAGGTAATTCCGACTTGTGTCGTATAATGCAATGTTATAGTCTGTTTCCTAGTTTACCTGTACGTAACTTAACAGAACGATTATATTCGCAATAATGTTGTATTTATTAAGGAAAAGGTGTTTCGTTAAGTACTAAAAGATTCTTGTCAGATACAGGTTCATTTCTGAACCTGATTATCAAATTGCACTGGAGTCCCGATAATATAATTTGTATAAAATAATCAACTCCAGTTTACAGTAGATAACGTCATTACGTGCTGTTATACATGACCGTGTAATTTGTAGTACACGGATTCGGATATTATATTTTCAGCTGACTGATTGGTGACTGATGAATGCTGAGTATAATGCCGAAGGAGTGAAGGAGGGACGGAGTGATAGTTATGCTGTATCTCCGTATATGCACTGTGTTGTAGGTGTTGTTTGGCCGTGGTGCTAATTTGGGTTGTTATACCCAGTGTAGTGAAGAACCAAGGCTTCTGGACTAATCAGTCTGCAAAAATAAGAGATTTTACGGATCTATAGGCAGACGGGGGGGGGGGCTGGCCAAGTGGCCTAAAGCTTCACCCTTACGGATCACTGCCATCTCACCTCATTCTGCGTGGGTTCGAGTCTCGGGTATGTGAGAAAGCTTGCTAGTAGCTTCTCGTGGGTCGATGGTTCTTTCCGGGGTTTTCCCGGTTCTTCCTCCACCATTTATACTGGCCACCATGTATAGCCTATTTTGTGCTGAAAAATGGCGTTAAACCCTACAACGACAGCAACAGCAGACCAGGAGTGGCAGACCGTTCGTGGTGGCTCCTCAACCAATCGACAGAGTGTAGAGGCTGAAAATACCTTTCGGATTTGTGTTCGATTGCGCAAGATATATGTCCCAATGTTTCATATCATATTTCACTATTGGCGTGAAAACGTGTCATATTTCATTGAGTGAACTGTATCATTTTCGTGTGGAAATTGTTAATGTTTACTTGAATCATTTTTTCCATTGTTTGTGTGGAGTCACTTTGAATCATTAATCATTGTCTCTTTTTACTATTTAAGGTTTTTTTCTTGCATATCAGTTCACATTTCCTTTAAATCGCAATACATTATCAGGTTCGTGCATATTTTGTTAAATATCCAATATTTTGATTTTGTCGGCGCACGAATCAGTCTTTTTCATTGAATCATTTATAAATAAACATTGTATTTTTGTCACCATCAAGTGCTCTTTGTTATAATCCGACCCCAACCCGGTTGTTTTGTTAAATCTAGAATCAACAGCACACAGTTGCAAGAATGTTTATATATCCGTATTATTGCGCCATAGGCGGGTCACAATTTGATATACCAATAGCATTGGTATATCAAATTGCTTTATGCCACCACTTTAGAAGACATGCTATGTTTAATATGCATATAAATGTGTGTGTGTCTGTGTGTGTGTGTGTGTGTGTGTGTGTGTGTGTGTGTGTGTGTGTGTGTGTGTGAATATTGCCAGTAAAAGACATGGAAGCTGGCATTAAGTAGAGTATACATTCCACGAAGCCATCAATACATCATACGACATCATGTCTTTCCTCCACTGAATTGTCAGAAATCAAAGGTATGAGTCACATATCTAGTTTACAGTAAACATCTTGTATAATCCCGATGTAACAAAATCACGTATTACATTCTTTATTTTGTTTGTTTTCCTTTTAGACAGCGGATGTTGCAAAGGATACGAAGAAATCGAAAGAAATGTCAGTCATTGAGACGTAGGCGGCTACTGTTATGGTTTTGTTTTTAAGTTGTGTTGATTTTGTTTGCTGGAGAGGTAAATAAGTTAAATCAAAGCATGAAATGATAACCGATTAGACTGGAAAAAAGAAGCACTCAAGTTTTAGTATGCTTCATCGGAACCAAACACGTCACTGCCTATTAGGATAAATGTTGATTCAAACACCAGTGGTACAAGAACTACTAACTTAAACTTTCAACATAAAGTCTTTGTAAACAGACACACATAAATTAAAAGCCAGTGTTTGAAGCCTGCCTTGAATAATAGTCTACCTAACTACTGAATCACCAGACAAGGAAAGCATAGGTTTGTACAATATCCTATTTGAAAAGTTCACCAAAACAGACTAAAAAGTAAGGTGGTTTCATCCTTTGGTGCGCATACAGTTCCTATCATTATCGTACATATTTTAATCATCAGTGAAAGAATCTTGCATATAGAAACACAAGACATGCATAGACAGATAAATATATTCAACTCCAAAGGATACTTCCGAGATATTTTCTATCACTATTACCGATACTAATCATTTTACACGAATTGATTCGGGTTGTCTTTATTAACAAAACAACCGCAATAACTTTATCTGAATTGAGTGCTAAAAATTCAGCATCCTTTACACAGAGACAATATATCAACCTGATAGATATTGTGATGAGCGCAATCGATTGTTTGACAGTTTATTTGCATGCCGATTCATATCGACACAAACAAGCTAGAGATAAGCGTGTATTCCCGATGTAACCGCGACTGTCAGCAAATAAGAAAGTTTATATTTGTTTTTATAATTGTTGTACCTCATAATTATTTCAGCCGCTGGGGTCTTTTGTCAATAACAGTCCCTTCTGTCCGTCTGTGTCATTGATCATTGTTTGAATTTTATTAAACTTCTTTTCATTATTTGTTATTTCCTTTCTCATTTTAATTGACATATTTTCATGGGTTGTGCATTTACCACTCCTCTGAAGGAGCAAAATTCAAGAAATTTGAATCAATTAAATTAAGATTGAATAATCTGTCATCCAAGAAAATTAAATTAAACACAATTTTAACTTAAACCAAGCCAAAAATCGACTTTCAAAAGACTTCTAGGGCGATTTCGACAAAATGAAAGTTTCCAGTTCTATGTAAAAAAAAACAACCCAAACCTATGTATGCTTAAGGTGCAGTTAATAAATGATAGTTGTATGCCAAATTTTGACATGAGGGGAAATTCTGATATAAAGAAAATTTTGGATCGATTGATAAAGGTGTCCTTGGAATATAGTGACCATCAACTGAAGTTGTGCAAAGTTTAAATATTTATGGACAATACGAGTCTGTCATCGACTTAAGACATTATTTTTAATTTATTTGTTATCGTTGTCGTCAATTTTCGTGATTTGGGGCAAATGATATTGGCAGTAGAAGTTTAAGGTATATTTTACATCAGGTACATGTAAGGAGATATATAGACACAAAGAGATTCAGATAAATTTGTCCAAGGAAATTCTACCCTCCCTTTACACCAGAAGTATACATAACCCGTAGAAACAAAGCTAAAAATGACAATGGGATTCCGTGATATTCTTCATAATAATTTAGAAACGTTTTCCAGGGAAATGACTACCTATAAAGACCATAGAGTTCATCATCGGGTAGAAACTTGTAATACTAGTAGACATCAAATTATATATTAAATTATATGAAATTGTTACATCTGTAATGATATCAGTGTTTCTACAAGAGCAGCGAGGACAGTACCAAAGAACGTATACAATGCATTAATACTTTGCGATCTGATAACCAAACATAAAATTGTGATTACACGCATGGATGAGAACATATCTAGCTTCACTTTCAGAACACTTTAGTATATCATATCTTAAATCATGAAATAATATGACGATCAAATTTGTCCTTATATAAGCTGGATTACTTGATGAGGATGAACATACTTTCGTATCTACAATCAGTTTTAGATTCATCCAACTCGTGTAAATTTTCCCTGATAATGTAATAAGTTCAATAGGAAAAGCAAATTTCTTCTTGTCGAATACCTCGTTGATATAACAAAGAAAACTATCGAGAATACGATCCATTCATAACAATCATACTTTATTTTTTCTGTATGATTATTAGATGACAAAATCACTTGTGCGAGAAACTTAAAATGTATGGACTTTATAAAACAACTCTTTATTCCAAACAGTAACGAATGCTTTCCTTCTATCCAGGAAAGCTGCATATATTCGTTTGCTTTGTTTGATATTAGTCTGGATAACATACGTATTGAACATAAATTCATTTGTTACACTGGTTTAGTATTTCTATAAACATGAAGCAGTGTTCAAGCTATATGTCTATCAGGGACAGCTCCACCTTTCCACCTTTCTTTTATATTAGATGGTTTGGTTTACGGTCCAGCAAAGCTTTGAAGCATATTTCCAGTCGAAGCAAATAGATTAAAGTATCTAACTCAAAGACGCACCACATTTTCCAATTAAGCCCGATCCAATTAAGGAACTTGAAATAATTATTCCTATTTTAAAATATTCTGGCATGAACTGGAGTTCCAGTGAGCTTTGTGAAAAGTTCTTCTGCCAGTTTCAGAGTCAGGCCACACAGCTTTCAGATTTTTCAGAGCTTTCCTAATAAATGACTTAATCTCATCAGATTGAAAATTTCTTCAAGTACCGCTCAGTAGACAAGTTGAATTCGGAGTACAGGTTATATTTGCTGCAACGGGTTGAAAATATCTAGATCATTATTTCAAGTAATCAGAAATTGGGCCTATAAATATTTACCAATTGCATGTAGCCCATATCAAATTTCAAGTCTGAACTTAATTTTTCTTTCTTTCAAATGTGCTTCGTTACCTACCTTTTATAATTTACAAAGTGGCCTGGTATCAAATAACATAACTCTTTCTAAAGCACTGTATATTTTAGTTTCGAATTCAGAAGTAGCAGCAGAGAGGGTGGACACTACAACTTTTCTGAGCCCTTATTTTTGCGATTTAACGGTTCTATCGATGACATTTTCCCTAATTGGTCTCCAGTATTATGGTACCCTCCGAGTATATCAGTACCGGGTCACTCAATTTTTGTCGTCCACGCTCTGCTGCTATAAATTAAACAACCAGTATAAATATTATTAATAAATGAACATTGGAGAACCACATTCAGCTAGATTAGCTCGAGAGCGACTACAGGCAATTAGAAAATATTTACCCGCCCGTGATTTATTCAAGCAACAACTACAATCTCGTCAAGAGTCTCAGGAGGAATTTGCAGAAGGTGCAGAACAGTTATTTAAACCTATTACCGAGACCACTAAAGGTCTTCTTCCTGCGCTAGAAAAAACCGCTGAAGCAACTGGAAAAATAGCGGAGCGAACAAAACAGACAAAAAGGATTTTACGTGGACTTCCAGCTGAAATAGCTGCTGCTCAACCAATGCAACAAATAAACAAATACAACCAATACCTGAGGGCGCTGAAGCACTAGAACCTGAGGGCGCTAAAGCACCAGAACCCAAACAAAAAAAATCAGTTATTAAAATAGCAGATAAATTTCATCCAATGAATGTTAATATAATTACCAACAGTATTAAAAACCCCCAAAAACTGGCTGAGTTTGCTGAAGGTAGTTTTAGTGGCAGAGCTAAATTACTAAAACCTGATTACGCTGATGATTTTAAAAGCCGTAATGACTGGCGAAAAGTATTATATAAGATATGGAATAATGTTGATCGAATTAGTTCAAATGATCCACTTTTATATGGAATATAACAGGGAAAATAATAAATTAGATGAATTAAGAAAGACAGAAAAACAAAAACAACAAAAACAACCAAAAGAAGAATTTGCAACATTACCACAATCACCACAACTAAAATTACCACGACCACAACAACTACAACCAGTCCAAACAACAGGTAAGGAAGAAAAAGAATTTTATGATACTCCTGGCGCAACTGGAAGTGGTTTAGGGAGTGGCCTTATTACTTGCCCCAATAACGTTCTTGCTGATGTTGATCGACTAGAAATCCTCATTGGAGGAAAACGAGCTGGTAATAATTCTACAGAGATAATTAATGAAGCAGCTGATATTTGTCAACGATTATTTACAGGTGGAATTATGGATGTTAATGTATATCGATCCCTCATTAATGAAATTGCCGATGGCTACTATAGTGACTGAGTATGTAATTAAATAATAGCTACTATAATAAAATGATCGTATATAGTAATCAACGTGGATCAACCATGGTCAGGGTAATAAACTCACGATTGCCAGTATACAAAACAACCTACGGAGATGGACTAGGTGATATTGTTCAGGGTCTGTTTAGAAGGATAGCCCCAAAAGCAATACCGATTGCAAAGCAACTGGGGATGAAAGCTATTGATGTTGTTCGTGAAAAAGGTATTGGTGCTGTCGGTAATCTCGCTAGTAAAGCGTTTTCAGCGATCAAAGATAGACTAACACGATTAATACGCAGACCTGCAGTCCGACCTCAACCTGTAAAATTACCTAGCACTGAAGTAATGCCTGCAAATATTAGTAAAATAATAAATCAAGCTGCTAATCAAAAACTAGCAGAGTTATCTAGTGTACCAATGTCAGAAAAAGAAAAAAATATAACCGCTAGTCTGATAGCAGGAAGTGGTCTCACTTCTCGAAGTGGTCTTCGTTTTAGACGATAATAATTATAATAAAGATGTTCAAACGTATATCTGATACAGCGTTCGACATGGATGCACCAGTACTCAAGGATGAGGCTGTGCGTGATTATCAATATTATTCTTATGACGCTTGAATTCCAAATCAGCGTGGACGAATTGAACTACAAGTTCAGGATACAAGTAGATATTTCCTACCCGCTGAGGCTTTTATTGAAGTAGAAGGTAAAATTTATAAAGCGGATGATACTGAATACGATAATAATTTTGCTTTTGGTTTTGTTAATAATGGTATTATGGCGTTATTTGACAGCGCCACTTATATGATTGATGGTAAAAATATTGAATTAATTCAGAAGGACGCACGATACAGCGATGATTATTCAAGATCAGCTGGTCCGTCAATGATGTTTGCAAAGGACACTTCTGATCACCCTAACAACATACAATATAATATAAGACGACCTAGAAACAACGCCAACAACGCTGACGCTGATGTGTGGCCGGTGGCTCATGGTGCTAATCCAGAATTTAATTTAGGATTTGCTTCACGTAAAACAATGTTGAAAGATAGAATGTTTTCATGTGCAATTCCACTTTCACACATATTTGGATTTTGCAGAAATGTCAGAAAAGTTATTTTCGGAGCCAAACATACGGTTGTACTTGTAAGAAAAGGTACCGACGATGATGCAATATGGCACGCTGAAGGCGCTGATCCTGCGGCAACTGCAGCGCTTCATGGTAAAGTGGTATTAACCAAACTTTCATTGTGGATGCCAGTGATGACTCCAGTAATACCTGAAGAAGATCGGTTACTTGCTTTTATGAGTCAAGGTGGTAAATCAACGTTGTCATGGTTGACAGTGACCACAGATGCTGTTCAGAGTGCAATTAATGGTTTATTTACATGGCAAATAGCCTCTCAACAGGGAATAGCCGCACCACGATATATATTCATTGCGCTTCAGGATAATACACGTGTAGGTAATCAAATAAAAAGTTAATGATATTCGACAAATTTGGTGTTTCTGAGGTTTCGTTAAGAATAAATGGACATCAAGAACCATCCGAAGATATTTTATAGAATTTCGATCAAAATCATGTAGCACGTGCATATCATCGTCTGATGACGTTCATGGGTCGTGATCAAAATATTGATACTGGTTTACAAATATCACAACTGGATTTTATAACATTATATCCGATCTATTACTTTTCTCTGGAACATTTAGATTTAACCAAGCAATCTGTTGTTGATATATACTTTCGAGCTCGCGTTAATAGAAACATTGTAGATATCCCTAATTACAGAGCAATCGCCGTCATACTCAGCGATCAATCGATGTTATTTGAAGGTGCTAGTGGACGAATGAGAGTCGTTGATGCCCCAGTAGAAAACATGTAATTAGATCACCTTGACTTAAAATCAGGACAATAATTATAATGTCATATCATCACGCTAGTGTTACCCTGACTCCTGGTCAGATTAAAAGGTTATAATCAGCATCGAAAAATAACTGTGGAATAAAAATATCGCTAAAGCGAGAACAGATGAGCGGTTCAAATAAATTATCGTTGACCGAGCGTCAATTCAGAAACTTCAATGAAGCTAAAAAATCAAATAAAGGTATAAAACTTAATCTTTCTGCGGGTGACATCAAAGATATTGCTAAGACGGGTGGTATATTTCCACTTCTCGCAGCTATACCAGCATTAATAGCCGCTGCAGCCCCAGCTGTTGCAAAAGCAGCTGCATTAGGTGCTGTTGGAACCGCTGCTGGAATGGCATTAAAGAAAGCAACCGGACAGGGAATTTAAAAAAAGAGAAGAGGTCTAAGATTGCCAGGGACCCCATATTCTTACGGAAAGGGTCTAAGATTGCCAGGGACCCCATATTCATGGTACGGAAAGGGTCTAAGACTTCCCGGGACCCCGTATTCATGGTACAGAAAGGGTCTAAGACTTCCCGGGACAGTTTACTGATATCGCCTATGTCCAATTTTGATTTACTTAATGCTGCTAAAAAACTAAAAATGAAAAACTTCAGAGGTGTTTTTATGCGCGATCAATTACCAAAACAACCGAATAATATTGAAACTGGTATTATTAATCTCAATAAAAACTCTGGACCAAGCACGCATTGGGTTGGATATGCAATTGATCCACGTGGAATTATTTACTTTGATTCATATGGATTAGTGCCACCTAAGGAATTTATTCATTACTTCAGCAATATTATTGCTCCAATTTGGTATTCAACGTTACCAACACAAACACTAGCTGATCCACCAATATGTGGTCGTGAAGTACTTAATGTACTTGATGCTATATCAAAATCAACAAAACCACCTCATAAAGTCGTGCATGAATATACCACATTGTCACATTTAAACGGATACTTATAAATATAATGGTAGATATTACGAAAGATCTCGCAAAGCCCAGAAGCAAGTTGATTTATCTAAATACGCAACTCTTGATCAACTCAGAAATGAGATTGACGATTTATTAAATATTACAAGTGTGGATCAAAATGAAGTTGTTGTTTTTCAGGATAAACAAGGACGATTAAAAACGAGTAACACAACTGACAGATGTAGTCATACGAATTCCTACCGCAGTGGTTAATAATATCGTTATTTTCGCCGATCAGGGTAAAATACAAGATTCTGGTAAGTCAGTTAATGATTTTATCAAGCGAGCTGGTGATTCATTCAGGGGTAGCATTATTATGAATCGAAATAAAATTATAGACCTTGGAAATCCAACCGTAGATACAGACGCCGCAACAAAAAAATATGTTGATGATCAAGAATCTAAGTACGTGTTAGTTAACGGTGGTATAATGCGTGCATTTCTCAACATGAATAATAATGATATTAATAATCTTAGAACACCAGAATCTGATTTTGACGCTGCAACGAAGAAATATGTAGACGATAGCAACATTCCTACGACAACTTCACTAAAAACAATCAATACCGAAATGACCACACTCAATGGTACTTTTACTAATCACATACAAACTTTTTTAAATTTTCGTAGAAACATAAACAAAACCATTAAAGATTGTTTTGGTGATCCACCAATCGTTGACATAAAACTAGCCGACGTTAACATGAAACTCAATGATATTGTTAGTGGAATACCTAATATTGTTCAAAAAACTAATCTGATTAAAATCCTTCACAATCAGATCGTCAATGTCGTGTACACAGTAGCATCAGGATTAACAGCATGGTCACAGCAAAATAACACTATTAGATATACCGCGAATGTTACTGGTGTGTATAGACTGTCTATCTTTAGCTCTGCAAAGTTTAAAATTTATACTACAACATTTCCGTGGCGTCATTCAGCCGACGCTTTCTGTGGAGTTGTATCTATAGTGTTAAATAAAGATGCTGAAGAAATATTTTTACTGGAAGCAGATGATCAAACAATAACCGCAACGTCTTACTGGTGGTGTTTGGAATTTGCAGCTGGAACACCACAATTAGTCACTTAATATAACAATAATGGATCAACCTCAGTCTCGCATCGACGTTCAACGTTACAGATACAATCAAGTATATGAACGTCTGTCTAAACTAAAGGATTTTATTAATTATTATAACATAAAAATAAAAAAAATACAAAAGGCGTATAGTTGTCATCGATGTAGTTGTTTACTCAGTTTCTGCTGTTATTGCTGGAACAGGATTATTATTATCAACATTGACGATGACAGCACCTGTTGTTATAACCATCATTGTTTCAGCATCAACGACTATTGCTGGTGTTCTCGGTATTATAGCTAGAAAGATAGATACCTGTACAAATGTTAAATTGCACGATTATATGATTAAATTACATACAGTAACAGAGGCATGTTCTAAACTATCCTTGTATATTTCTTCATGCGTTAGTGATGGTGAAATATCCGATACTGAATTTGTGATGATGATGAAAACCTATGATGATGCGCTTAAGGTGACCGCTAATGATTTTGACGAATTAAAAAATAACGATAATAATAATGACAGACAGGGAATTACTTCAGCAGATCGTCACTAATACGACTCCGTCAAAAACTACAATGGTTTCATTAAGTTCTACTAATCCTGAATTTAGCATTAACTTTCCAACCGCAATTCCTGCAAAGGAAATAGCATT